>JADLZN010011357.1:0-82254 GCA_018155175.1 Sinocyclocheilus anophthalmus | reverse complement strand
GACTCTCAAAAGGCCCGTTCACAAATGAGTGAGTAACCGAAGCCAATCCTTTTTTTTGTGTTAGCCGTGACCATAGCAACAGACTGAAGTTAATATAAAAGTGGTGTGAACGTGGCCTATATAGTTTTCTGGTTGCCATAGCGTTGCTATGCAATGATTATACACCTCTCTGAGTTTCTTTTCTGGATTTCTAACCTTTGATTAGATGACCGTGTCAGTAACTCCCACCTGAGCTAGAGGGTTAAACGCCTCACTTGGCACCCGTGCATGAAACGCATCAATCAAACATCTAACAGTCCAGCGCAAAATTACTGCATCTTTCTGAAATACACACAAACTCTTCTTCTGCTCGCTGGTTCAGCAGTAAATCACAATATAACCAACGTCACATTCATAAATGCCTCTGTACTGAGTGTAATATTTGTTTGGGTTTGCGGTTAATGTGGAGGAACACAATGTACTACTCTGTATTACTCTGTAAATGATCAAGTGTGTGGTTATGTTGGCTTTTCTGCTGGTGGAGACCAACAGTCATGGTGTTCTGTTCCAGGACAGAAAATTGTCTTTAATTAAGTAAATAATCGCTTATTGAAAATTGGTAGAAACATTTTATGGTTGTGGACAATGGTGTACGTAGTTTAAAGATAATATCAAAATGTAATCAGACTTTATTATTATCATTATTAATATTGGAAAATATGGAGAGAGAAAAAAAGGCACATAAAAGGAGACTAAATTTATATTAAATTGAAAATGGTCATTTACTCTTATTCATGTTTTTTATATGTTTGTCGAGCTCCAAAAAAGGCCAATAAATCACGATAAAAGTACCATAAAAGTAGCAACTGTCTGCATGATTGACCTTGCCTTTGTAAAAAAAAAAACAAACAATAACACCGCCCTACACCAAGTTTGACGTCAGTGGCTCCAACACACAGTTTTGAATGAGCAAAAATGCACATGAAATTTAGTGAAAAAGAGTTTAAATTTGTCTATATTCCTCAGACATAACTATTATATTGCATCAGAAGACTTGAAATACAGGGAATTCCTACTGAAAACAGAAGTAGTTCACCCAAAAATTACAATTTGCTGAAATGTGATTCCTCACCTCTCATTTGACTTACATCCCAACGAGCTAGACGGAGTTTCGGTTCTCATAGATCTGGAGAAAGTAGATGCATCACCATTGATTGAGCAATGGATGCTCTGCGAGTGACCGGGGTGCCCGACCGAAGGAGTACGTCTCAAACAGCTTATAAAAACATCCCAAATTAATCCACAAGTAATCCACACCTCTCCAGTCCATCAGTTAATGTCTTAAAGCCAAAAGCTGTGTTTGTAAGAAACAAATCCATTATTAAGATGTTTTTATCTTCGCTTCCAGATGATCAACCTAAACCCACTACTCCTTGGCTATTGGTTTTGTATTACCCCCCATCAGGCTGTTTGGACCTCTCATTTGACGGCATCACATTCCACTGCAGAGCCTCCATTTGGTGAGCATAGTGATGCCCAATGCTACCTTCTCCAATCCTCCATGGTTTTTTGTATTAAACTTTCCTGCATGGAAGAAGAGCAATGGTGTTTTGGGTTTCAGCATGAGGTTGGTATGGACCACAGGATGCTGTTTTAGGTGAACTGTTCCTAAACTGCCGTCTATGTTCAGGATGCCAGAAGGCTTGTTGCGAGATGAATTCTGATTTTCAGCCGTACACTAATGCAACAGTATGCCTGGACATACAGGCGTCAGTGTTGTGCCTCATTTTATACAGCGTAAGGAGAGGACCCTACTGTGAACACCATTTACAGGCTGTCAATAGGTTTTCCTTTTCTGTAGTGTGACCCAGTGTGGTGCTTTTCTTACATTTACGTAGGTAACTGGATAGTAACATTGTGTCTGCTTTCAGACCGTGGGTGATCATTGAATTATAAAAACATAAAGAGGCAGAATGATGCTCGGTAGAATGCTGTGACCTTAACCTTGAGAAAAGCAAAGCAGGGAATGGAAATTTCCCAAATGCATGAGGAAGGGTGGGACAGGCTGAGCTGTGCTGTCATGTGATTCGGATGAAAATGAAACACAGCTCTTTTTTATCTGTGTGTGCAGCACCTGGGTCATTAAGATGTCACGTTCACTAGCCGATGACGTCCGTCTTGTTTTGACCTTCCTGATCGCTCTCGCGCACATAGACATAAATGACATTGTTCAGAAACAAACAGTTTTTGATAAAAGCAGCTATTGGAAAATACATGGTTGCTACTTTGATAAATCTCACTGAACTGCATACAGGGTGTTCTCAAATGTTTCTCTTGGAATACCTCAGGCGAAAATAGCTAGATGTTTTAGAAAAAAGAAGTCGCTAGCATTATGCAAAGGTGTTCAGGGAGGTTCAATGTTATGCAGTCGCTATGTTTTGGATGGTTTTCCACCTTCTAGTCTTGATATTCTGCTCCCTCATGCTCCTCTCTTCTTCATTTTAATGTAAATAAGCTGTATTAGTGTTTATATCTTTTTAGGCAGTTTTATCTCACCAATGGCACCTTTAGCTTGTTCAATAATTATTTAGCACTTTTTTCGATAACTGTTTTGGAATTCTATTTATGATGAAATGTTCCATTCGAATACATTTTAATTTAAATAATTAGTTATAAACTATTGGTTTTAACTCTTTCACCCACTATAAATGAGTCTTTTGACAAGAAAATATATATCTGCCTTTACATTTTAGGAGACTTAAGCAAAACTCTCCAACTGTTCTCCTTGCAATCACATTACTGTTTAACCAATTGATCTCATTTTTATTCAATAGTAGGAAATGAACCAAATGAAAAGTCAGAAAAGAGCTTAGTCCCCTCAGAATGAACCTTACGCTCCACTCTACAGTTCAAACTCATTTTTAGCTCATTGACTGACCGTTTCGATGAGCAGAGCGGGAATGGAATAAACTGTACAGCATTGCTTGGTCAATAATATGATGTAATGACAACACAGAGCTCTGGCATGTGTTGTTCTTCTTGTCTGAGGGCACCACTTCCTTCCTGATGTTCCTGCACAGGAAATTGTAAGAGCGTTGTTATTTGAGTTATTTGCCTTTGTGAACCATACCGACAGAAGTATAACATACCACAGAGCTGCAGTTTTATAACATCATTCAGACTGTATTTTCTTTGGGAATTAAAGGAACACTCCACTATTTTTGAAAATGGGCTCATTCAACTCCCCTAGAGTTAAACAGTTGAATTTCACCGTTTTCGAATCCATTCAGCCGATCTCAGTGTATGGCGGTAGCACTTTTAGCTGTAGCTTAGCATAGATCTTTGAATCTGATTAGACCGTTAGCATCTTGTTAAAAAATTACCAAAGAGTTTCTATATTTTTCTTATTTAAAACTTGACCCTTCTGTAGTTACATCGTGTACTAAGACCGAAGGAAAATGAAAAGTTGCGATTTTCTAGGACGATATGGCTAGGAACTATACTCTCATCCGGCGTAATAATCAAGGAACTTTGCTGTATCCGTACCATGGGTGCAGCAGAGGAGCATACTCTTTGCAGATTATGGTACTTTGGCAGCAAAGTTCCTGTATTTATTACTCGGAAATGAGAGTATGAGTCTATGCAATAATTCAGCCTGAATCGATCTATACTTCCTTTTCCGTCTAGTGTATAGCTGCACGATCTGTTAACTAACGACACGCGGAAGCTTTTAAATAGGATAAAAACTATTGACAAAACTCTCTTTTGGCACTTGTTTGAGCGAGATGCTAACGGTTAATCAGATCAATGATCCTATGCTAAGCTAAGCTAAAGTGTACGCCAGAACCGGAGAGCGCTGAATGGATTCGAAAACGGGTAAAACAACTTTTAACTTAGGGGAGTTAGAAAATTTGCCTTATTTTCAAAAAATAGGGAGTGTTCCTTTAAGCGGAATATGACTTGGCTCAGAGAGATTTACTATCACGTCGCATCTGTTTATCACTCCAATCATATATCAACACGCTTAGGATTTATGAGGCACCCATTGACGGACCATTCGCTGCTCGTGCGGGTGTGGCAGTGGATGTAAGGGTGCAGTGCCGGTTTTTTTGGCGTAACATAGGGTACCAGGCGAGAATAATTCTTGTAATTCACACGTCTATCCACAACACTAGGCCCGACACATAACCTAAGAACTCAGCGCGGCTTACACTAGATGTATCAGACCTACGGGTGTCTTGTTCCATAGTATTAGCTGGTTAAAGTCTTGATGCCCGTTAAGGTTCGTATAATGTATGCTCTCGCATATTGCCCGGCCAGAATTTCAGCCGGTCTAATGTTCAGCTGTAAGCGGATTACAGACCCAAAGCTTCATATCAAAAGATGCCCGTATTCCTCCCCGCTCACACTGCCTAATTTCTGCTGTTCATCTGGAAAATTCCCTCGACTTATGTCACGGTTCATTGTGATTACAACCTGGCATGTTGATGGTGATGTAGTTAGGGCAGTATATCATTTTTTAGGTCATATTGATTAATAGCACTTAAAGTATAACTAGTTAGGTTTAATTTATTTAATTCGACCTTTGTAGCCTTTATTATCTCATGTGCTCAACTACTAGCCCCAGTTACAGTTTATCTAATATTATATTACAGCTTATTCAAATAATATTCAATAATAGCCTATAATTTTTCGCTCTTATATTTGTATATTGTTTGTTTTTAAGTTAGTGAGCCTGTCTTGGTTGTCCCTAGTTGCATTTCTGTATAGTATTTTTCTTTTAGAAAGTTATTAAATCTGAGATTGGGTGGTATTTCAAGCTTTATGTGTGAAGTGTTTTAATATGTCCAGTGAATGAACACATTAAAACAAGTAAGTACTTATCTCAACTTAAACTTATTCAGTCATAGCCAAGGCTTTGGCATTTCGAATTGTTTGTTGTTTTCATCCCCAAATGTGATTCTTATATTGATTCTACTTATTGCAACATAAAAATATGATTTCGTATAGTTAGTTGATTATATTAATCCCTGACTAGCCCCACAATTGTAGAAAATTTGCCAGTACCCCACGATCGAACATCATCATTCTTCAATACTCTCCCTCACAAATGTTTTGACCTTAAACCTCCTAAAGGTTTTTCATGTACATGGCAGAAGCTTAATACTGAAGCAACTTGCTTTGCATCATGATACCAGTCATTGTCTGTCCGGGGAATCGAACCCATGACCTTGGTGTTGCTGTAAGACTTGCATTCATTTAATCCACCTGTTAAACCTAGACATCATTCGACTGGGACCAGCATTTGTGGAAATTCAAGAGTTGGGTTATCTTCCTATTTACCGAGTGGTAATCTAAAATGCTATACTGTCACAGATGCTGCTTCCCTAGATTGTTGGATTGTATCGTAGTCCGCAGATGTTAAACTGTATCTCTGCTAACCTTACAACCCAATGACCTAAATATATCCCAAATCTCATCTTGCTGTGACACTCGGCATAGAACTTGGCTTGCAGGTGCTCAGAAACGCACACGCAGGCGCATCTATAGAGCAATCAGTGTCAGTGAAATGCATTGAGCTCCTCTGCGTATTTGCACGGTTTCACATGTATACACGAGTGTATGCATTTCACTTCCTGTCTGTGTCAAGAGCGTTTGTTTTCCGGTCTGGTAACTCTGCTATAAACACACTGAAGCTTCCCGCCACAGCTGTACACATTGGAAACACGATAACACAGACAGAAGTGATGATAGTCCATGAGAAAGAGGACATGTGCACCATCATCTTCCTGGCATAACGTCCCCATGGCCTACTTTTTATTTTCTTTACATAAAGCCCAGCCCTTTAAGGGGGATTTTTGTTTGTCAACAGTATTATCATCATTACATAGCCAACACACACCCTCTAAATGGATTTTATTTCCATACAGTACAAAAAATGGCCGGAGAGCGGGCTTTTTATGAGCACTGGGCAGGTGGACATTAGGCTGCTGAAGGATGTGCCTAACCGTAAGTATCTAGCAGGTTACCATAGAGTGCGGACAAGCGGGCGGCGGTTTGGTTTAATACCGAGGAGTATAAAAGGATTATTACTAATGAATTCTATGAGCCAGGAGCCGGGGGGAAGCTAGCCGATCTGTGTCCCCCTCTGCGGGAGGAACGGCGGGATGTTTCTCTCTCACGGGAACACCATGATCCCCTCCCATTTCCCCCACACTCACAGATTAACTCCACCACCGAAATTCTACAGAAACCCCTCTTTCGTGTTTTTTCTCTTAACATGTTGGATTGCTATATTAATTTCAATACGTGCAGTCGGGCTTCAGAAGTGGAAGAATATTGTCGAAAGTTCAGACTAGTACACCCAACGCTGGAAGGTTGACAATAGGATCATGTAGGATGTATACATTCAATATACCATTGGTACCCAATTAGCTATACCAACCTCTGAATCGTCCTCAGTTTCTCTGTAAAACAAAAACCCCAACATTTGTATATGTTAACAATATGACCTACACGAACTCTACCCAATTATAACTGGTTTTATTAAAGTCAAAAATACAATTTAACATCACTGAACCAACCTAAATATTTTTATGGGTTAAATCAACAGATCATTAAGTTAACAATTGCAGATTGCCACTTTTTTTGCAGTGTACAGTAACTTTCCTGGTTTTTCCAATTGGTCACGCCTTCATATTTCAAGTTCATTAACCTTAATTAAAATGTTCAATTAATTTTAAGGCAGCATGAATGTTTACTTTTTAAGTTGAAGCAACTTTATTTTTACAATGACTTGATTTTAGACTTAGGATTATTATAATATACCATAAAATGCTACTGATAGCTTACAGCTCTAAACAAGCTGAAGGCTATTGTAACTAGATGCAAAAACAATCTGGTACGAAAAATTTTACATATGAATACTATTACATTTACTGGTATGTACCTGATTTGGTGCTACAGAACATGGTCAACCTGTACATGAGAGATGAAGTGCGCTACTACCTATCTACAACAAAAGACACTAAAAATAAGAGCTTAAAATTGAGTGTTAAGACAGTTACATTGCACTCTTAAAAAGTAAAATTCCAAACTGGAGTTTAGGCAAGGAAGAACCTTTTTTGTTAAACATTTTAAAAACCGAAAGAACCCGTTTCATTATATAAGAACCTGACCTGGGAACTTTTATTGGTAAGTTTCCCCCCCCCATGGATGCTAAAACGTTTTCAATGCCAATACAAGAATCACTTCTATTTCTCAGAGTGTAGCATATATCGCGAAGACACTAAACTCGTGTAATTTAACTGATGATTGAAAGGATGGTAAAAAGGCTACAATTAGGGCCAGTTTAAATAGATAAAGAAATCACCACAAACAGCACCTAAACTATGAGAACAGACCCTCATCCTAGTAGAATTTACAGAACCACGTAATACTGTGTGTATAAGACCAGACTGCATTTCTCAGAAAAACGCTGGGCTTGTACTTCGCTTTCACACCACTGTAAAATATCTGGTGCTACTGTGCTTTTTTCAGCGTAATTCACGTGATCCAAAGCTACTTTAGAAGAGAGTGAACCAGTTCAGAAACTGGAAGGGTTCTTGCAGAAGTGTATTTTCTATAATCTTGGGCTTCCTTTAGTTCACTTTCAGGCAGATAGTTTACCAAAGGAAGAAATTCAGCACCACTACACCTCTCCCTGGGACAAGACGTCCTGCACAGATCGGTGTGAGGGTAAACTGTAAAAACCTGAAACAAGTGACACAGAACCATAGGCTGACAGTGAAAGATCTGCACTGATTAAGATATCCAGACACATGATAACGCCATAAAGTAAAACACTGACAAAACAGTGTTCATGGGAGGTTATCACAGAAAAAAAGCACTGATTTCCAGAAACAAAACATTGTTGCCCATCTCAAGTTTGCAGGAGACTTTCCAGGATGTTCTGAAACTCTGCTGGAAAAATGAAAGATGATATGCAAAAGAACATTTTGGTAACGTTAAATTTCTCTTACAGTGATATTTCCCCTAAAACTTAAAATTCATGTCATCAACACTTATTTTTAAAAAATATAAATATCTTCTAAGATATCTACTGTTTTCCACTGAAGAAAGTCAGTCAGACAAAAGAGCATTATGCAACTACATTTCAGAAACAGTTCCTTCAGAAATCAAGATATTTCCAATGGATTGGTAGGTGAATCATTTATTCATTAAAATATGGCACAGAAGAACATTTTGAGAGCATGTTTTCAGAAACCATTCCTTCAGAAATCAAGATATTTCCAATGGATTGGTAGGTGAATCATTTATTCATTAAAATATGGCACAGAAGAACATTATGCAACTACATGTTCCTTCAGAAATCAAGATATTTCCAATGGATGATGGTCCCACCCCCCGTGTCATTTCTCGATGGATGCTACTATAGTTTCAAAGGCAGAGCTGGGACTTCTTCCGCACGTTTTTCACACAGTGTGGAGACAGAAAAATGCTTTTGTTGATCCAGTCTTACCTATGGAGTCAGGGCCATAGCTGGCCCTTTTCCGTCCGGCCCCCCACTGTTTCAACTGGCTCAGCACCTTCACGCCATCTTCGTGTTCTTTTGTGAAATAAAGCTCGACGGGTCGCATGCTAGGCCTCTTAATCACCATAGTCACGGCAGTCCGTAATTGTCCCTGCTTCACTTTACACTGGGGGAATTTATCCGATCGGGGGTGCCCGAAAGAACTTATGTGAGAAGGTGTGTCAGGCTGAGTGAGTCGTGGAATGTGTATCGCATGGAGGAAGTAACAACAAAATAAACTCACTGACCTGGTTGTGGCGTGACCAAACTGCCCCTCCGAGTTGTGGGGGCCCAAGCCACTCGTTCCTTACGACCGTTTAATATGTCACTTGTGTCTAACGGCATATCAGAAGTTCATCTTTTTGCATAAATTCTCCTTCGGTTACTCACGGCCCATATCACTAGTATGCTGGGCCTTTTTGCATGATCCACCATGGAAAGAGTCATTGAATTTCCTAAAAAATCTTCCAGCAGACACAAATGAGGCAGTAAACTCACAATGACTATCTTAGGTGGTAGGAGAACTTGAGAAAAAGGTGATGTTTTAATCATGCATTACTTTTTAGCAGACATCTCCTGAGCTATGCAAAGGAAAATCTGTGCCAAATTAAACCGTACTCGCTTGAAAATGTCACAGGTTGGGTGTGGTCTAACTGTGTTACTTGTAGTCCAATTGTTCGCCACAAACCTAGATATTCTCCTTTACCACACGACCAATATGTTACTGTTAGATGTTGATCTAAGTAATTTTCTTAAATAGTTTTAGTTCGACTTAGTTCTTTCTCAGAGGTTCTTACACCCCCCCATCATGGTGTGTGATCGACACAGTTACGCCGGCTTCGCAGCTGCAAAACATGAATGGTCTCCCGGCTAGCTCCGATCATCTTGTGAGCCTGGAGCACATAAAGCAGGGTATATCGCTGTGTGGGGATATTGTAAGCAGCTAGCCAAAAAAAACATTGTGTGTCAAAATTATCGATTTTTATTTTATGACAAAATACATTAGGATATTGAGTAAAGATCATTGTTCCATGACATGATATTTGTAAATCCTCAACAACCGACTACAAAATAGTATCCACAAACTTAATGCTTTGATTAGGAAATGCATTGCTAGTACCTTCTCCCTGATACTAATCTTCCCTTAAATGATGATTTTGACAACGACATTTAGATTGATTTTACTTTTGCACTCCCCTAAACCAGCATTCAGATGCTTCAACCATTTTTAGTTTGTATCCTTCAGCCAATATTGTCGATCCCACTAACAAACCTTACATCAATGGAAAGATTATTTATTCATTTTCAGATGATGTATATATCTCAATTTTAAAAAATTGACCCTTATTGGTTTTGTGCTCCAGGGTCACATTTGGTCTTGGGAGAATTTATGAGTTAATCGCGATCTTTGACTTGTTAAGCAGTTTGAGATGCTTATTGGCATCTCTGGTGTTTAACATCCATATACTCTTAAAAATGAAGGATCCAAAAAAGGGGAGGGGGTTTTCACAGTGCTGCCATAGAAGAACTTTTTGTTCCACAAAGAACTTCGCGTGAAATGATGCAATAAAGAACCCTTTATTGAAAAAAAAAGCACAAAAGGTTCTTATGATTATTAACGTGTCCCTTTATTTGTGAAACTCTGGCTAGACATTAGAGAAACTGGCCTGTAATGCTGGATCTCCTAGATACATCCGGAAAATGTTTCCACCTGCCCTCTCGTGCTGTGCCGACCAACAGGACCCAAGCTTCTTTTTTCTTTTCCTTGTGATATTAAAGGTTCTGCACTCGTTCATCTTTTATTGTTATCTTTTTGTCTCGAGCGGACGCAAAGAGGTGAACGACTTCTATGATTGTGTCTGGGATATGATTTCGCCACGACTGTCGGTCATCGGCGGTGTCTGTGTACACAATCGCTGAGAGGCTACACTATCCAGTGTCCTCCGGCTGTTGACTGCAATGCGCCGCGAATATAACCACTCAGCCCCAGCATCAGACTGTGATACAGACGCCGCCAGAGGAATCTCCGTTCTATCTTCTACATTACCTATATATATTATTACAGATATGTATGGGTTTATTTTGCAGATGTTATAGTATGTTAATTGTACTTTATCATATCTTAGGGTATTATGTGTTATCTTATAACGTCACGTAATGTTTCACTGGAACATGTCTGCACGATGGAGGGTTGTGATATTTTTTCCCTCAGACGGAGCTGACCACAAACGGATTTAATTTGTCTAAGTATTATATATTTATATTCGCTGAGAACCAGACCTCCACTCTCCCGTTTCAAGTTTTTTGAGGTTTACGTGATTCCCTGACTTTTATTATTATTATTTATTTTTGTAACCCGACCAGACTACTGTCTCCGTTTTTGATAATTGTTAGTGTTCTGTGATCTCGCGGCCCTTTCCATCATCTTCACCGTTCAAACACACCTATAAGATAAAATATACATATAATATAATAATATAAATTGTTGTGGCTGTCAAACGTATTGGATTAGCCTTTTAAAGGAGCTAATGTTACATGATTTTAATGGTTGTGGTTATCCTGCCTTACGTGCTCATTGATTGTCCGTGGGGTGTTGACAAACACACGGGCGTTGCTTCATCAACCATTTGTCAGACAATTCTCATGTTACCAAAATTACATTTATTGATTTGATCTAATAACAATTTTAATTGTGGTTGATGAGTTTTGAAACACGGAAATTTTATAGATGAGGTTCCGGGTCTAAAATGGTCACCAGGATCCGTTTAGATTGGTTGAAATAGTCACCCGACTAGAAAAAAAAGCCTTAATAGGTTATGTCTAATGGTTTTGTTCCGAATATATAAATATAGACTGATGAGACGTCGGTACTGTCGCTGCCGGTTGTAATTTTCCACCCAGCTCTTGGCTGGTCACGTGACGTCTGCAAACAGCAGATTTCTGTGTAACGTTACACGCGATCGACTGTCAAATAAACCTTATGAGAATGGTTTATCATTTCTGCTTTTTGAAATAATAATAACTAAATCTTTAGACTACAATTGAAATGTTTCGGTAAAAATTTTCATTCTATCCTTACCGAATTGGAGCCTCGGTACAAATTGCAGGTTAGGCAAGGGTTTCTCGCCCCTGAGGAATTCGATGGGATCTCATTTAAATATATTTTAAATAGTTGTCCCTGTGCACCATTGTTTAAGGTTAGTAAAAGATGTTTCTGTAATGCTGTTCCTTTCATTACCTATATTTAGATAAAGGCGTTGTGCTTCACTATGAGTTAGAACCACTAATACATGTTAGAGAGAGAGAGAGAGACGTGAGGAATTGTGGACGAGACGACTCGAGGACACGAGAGAGAGAGACAGTAACACATAATGAAATAAAAACATAATTAAGATTAAGCAGATAAAACTTTAACTTCGATTAAAACTCAAGTACAGAGGACAGGGATGTCAGAAATAAGAGACCCTCCTTTATCAGCTGTACAGAAAAGTGTGAATGTTGCTAAAACTGTATCAGTCAAACCAATTACAAGATAATTTCTTACACAAAACACCAAATTGAAGGCTCGTGGGTGTGTATGTCCCCAAAAATAGCCAATTTTTTTCTCCTCAATGGATAAGCAAAACCTAAATCCTTGCATAATAAGGAGAATATTCCATTGTTTTATATTACAGAATGAACAAAACCCCTGCAAACACAAAGACGAGTCGTTTTGACCGTGCTCCAGACATGGACTGGAGCAGTTCCAACAGCAACCAGTACATGCCCCCCAAAGTTCCCCTCAATGGGTAAAACTTGCTTCATTTGACCTAGACGGGTCACTATTAGTAGCCTTTAAATAACGTTAGGTAACCTTTAAATAATCACGACAAGAAAACTGGACATTTTAAAGTGCTTAGAATATTAAAAAATAAACATTCGATGACGTCATATTTTGGGTCACATGACCTGATGCCCATTTGCTGAGCTGAGGCGCGGCTCCGCTGAGCAATGCATGGACATGCATTTTCTAAACCGCATTAACACCCATGCAACCGACTGTCAAATAACCACTTTGGTTATTTCTGATTTTGAAACAAGAACACCCAAATAATCATTAGACTACAATGAAGATGTGGTTTTAGATGATTCAGTAATAATAATAATTGGCAAACTTTAGGTAAAATGTTTGCATATCTTTGTATAAACCTTTTTTTTTGCATTACAGAATGATCAAAGCCCCTGCAAACACAAAGATGAGTCGCTTTAACGTCGATCCAGACATAGACAGCAGCATTTCCAACAGCAACGAGTACACGAGTTATCAGCACTGTCCCCCCAAAGTTCCCCTCAATGGGTAAAACTTGCTTCATTTGACCTGGAGACGAGTCACTATTAGTTAATAAACCTTCCCTTATGCTGATCTAATGCACTGATGTGCTTACAGAATGCAATATACCGATGTGGACGCAGAAAGTCAGAACTTCCTCTCTGATCATCAACTGGGCAAGAAGAAATACGAAGCTGAATATGTAAGTGGTTGATCTGGTCTGAGAGGTTTCATCAGATACTGCAGTTTCACACACATAAATCTCACTGTTCCTGTTTTTCAGAGCCCTGGTTCAGCATCGTTTGGGATGTCGGTGTTTAACTTGGGCAATGCCATCATGGGAAGTGGAATCCTGGGACTTTCCTATGCCATGGCCAACACTGGCATCGCCATGTTTGTGTGAGTATCGTGCTTCTTTATATCCGTACTGCCAAAAACATCAGTTTTAAAAATGTACATGCACATTTGCATGAGCTGATACCACCCAACTTTCCTAGTTAGTTCTAGTTAAAAGAGTTAGCAGTGAGTTTGGGAGTATTCTAATCTGTGAACACAATATACACAAACGTGACTTACACGAGTGCTAATTACCTGATTAGGCTAATTAGTGCCGTTAATGAGAACAGCAATTTGCCTCAGATTCTGGTCGGTGTAAATCTGCTTCAGCTCTGGGGAAGCAAGTAAATGCAAGCCGTGCTTCATCTTAATGTTTACAAACAAAGCCGTATGTGTTAATCTGGTGATAGAGGAGTTTCCGCCGGTTATGTAAAGGTGTTGCAGGTGGAGCAATGCTGCGTTTTTAAATCGAATCCAAATCTCCAGGAATCCATCAAAGAACGACTTGAATGATTTCTTACGCAACCGAAATGAGATTTCCAGTGTGCACAGAATAATCCTAACGATTTAAATCAGAATTTGATTCAATGCGTTGAGGAAAACCTTTACTGTGCGGTTAAGGAAGGGGTTAAATCACAAAGATGTGACTGTCAGCTCCAGGCACGTGAAGTGGAAATCTACTGAAGGTCACGCAGTTTGCAACACGATCAAGCGTAGCTCCAGACGTGGAATGATGTAGTGTGTAGAATGTAATCCAGGTCTAATCCATACTATCCCTCTATTATGAAACACATGTGTTGATGAGTGAGTCCCTGGTGAGTGTGTGAGTGTGTGTGTGTGGTGTGTGTGTGTGTGTTTGTTCGTGTTCCAATAACTTTGACCTCTTCCATACATTCGATTATGTCAGTTGTCGGTGGAGCGAACGGTTGAGTCTCTATTTTATCACGTTTTGGTTGGAAAAAAAAAAAGTCAACATGAGCTTTCTGTTTTTCTTAATGCATATTCCTGAACTTTCTGTGCACAGTTTGGTGAAAATGCATCCATCCAATCAATCGCAGTCTTGTCTCACTGAGATAAAATGCTGCTTCATGTTGACGTTTAGTGTTTAAAGAGAGCGTTGCAACCCATGAGAGAGTTTGAGAGCGATTTTAATAATTAAGTGTTTTTGTTCATTTCTGTAGGATCCTGCTGGTTGCCGTGGCCATTTTCTCCCTCTACTCAGTCCATTTGCTGCTCAAAACGGCCAATGAAGGAGGTTAGCTTCTCTCTGTGCTGCTATGTTTCTATTTTTAACCATGATAAGTATGAGTTTTAATGCTCTGCCTCCTCCATCCAGGTTCTCTGGTGTACGAACAGCTGGGGTACAAGGCCTTCGGGATTCCCGGCAAACTGGCGGCGTCCTGCTCTATCACCATGCAAAACTTCGGAGGTACGACTAGTAATGTGAACCCAGCTAACAGGGAACATTCTCAAAACTTTTCACCTACTTTTTTTATAAAGGTGAGGAGCAAATATTCTAAAGTATGGTTACACGGAACTTTCTCTTGTAGCTTTCTAATATTCATATCAGCGTTCCTCGTAATGCATGAGACGAAAAATATGTACTTTGATGAACATTCTAAGAAACATTTTTGTAACCTTCAATCAACAAGAAAACTAGACATTTTTACGTTTTAGAATATAAAAAATAACGTATTTTGGGATAAGTTTATCAAATGCTGCAAGAAACACACTTGTAACCTTTAAATGACATTATAATCACGACGAGAAAGGTTTAGAACGTTAAAAATAAACATTTAAAAAACATTTTATTTTCAGTGAAAATAGAGTTAACAGACATTTTAAGAAATGTTTTAGAATATAAAAAGATCAAATAACGTATTTTGGGTACAAATAAAATTGCAAGAAACATACTTGTAACCTTTAAATAGCATTATAATCACGACAATAAAACTGGACATTTTAACGTTTTAGAACGTTAAAAATAAACATAAAAAAAAACCATTCGATTTTCGGTGGAAATCGAGTTAATAGAACATTCTAAGAAATGCTTTTGTAACCTTCAAATAACGTTATAATCTTAACAAGAAAACTGGACATTTCAACATTTTAGAAACATTTCCAAACAATGTTCCCACAATGTTTTTATAACCCAAATTTGTTACCTGGAAATGTGCAGATAGCAAGTGATATTTTGGTTTGTTTTAAGGCGCTAAAATGTTTTCAAACTCTCTTTCAATCCCAGCTATGGCAAGCTACCTCTACATTGTGAAGTATGAGCTCCCCATCGTCATTAAGGCCTTCTTGGACAGCAATGACAAGTAAGATTTCATTTATTTCCGTCACATGTGCACTGATGTCCGGAGCTGTGCGAGGACTGGACAGCACAGGCTGATGCTGTTGTTGTTGTGCTGGAATGTTTTCCAGCTCTGGGCAGAACAGTGTGAGCGCTTCATTGTACAGCTGTTCGATCGGGGGGGTCTGAGCGTCTGTTCACAGACGTAGATTGAGAGCTTTGTGACAGTGACCCAATACAACAAACACTGACATGAAAGATTCAGACCCCTACATGGAGCTACAAGACAGAAGTGAAACATGCTCTAGAGTTTTGTGTTTGTGAAAGAGGATGTTGCAGAACAGCTGCGTGACATTTCCTCAGCATGCTAATATCGATGTCTGTGGTGTGTTTTTGCAGCTCGTGGTACACTAATGGAGATTATCTGGTGCTGATTGTCACTATGGCTATCATACTGCCGCTCTCGCTGCTTAGAAACCTGGGTAAGTGTTCCCAAATGCAAAGTAATAAAATTATACCCCATTTTTAAAAATTTATTTTATTTATTATTTACAAAATTATATTTTGCATACAAAATTATCTGTTCCCTTTAAAACCATAAATACAGTTAAAGATGCTTCTTTCTTACAATTATTTTTTATATTTAAATAGAATTATTATCGAAATAGAATTAATTCTATTTTTAGAAAAAAAACACATTTGTATACAATATGAGGCTGAAATTGACTTAATAATAGATAATTATAATATACTAGATTATATATTATTAAGAAAATATACATAAAAGTATTATAAAATGGTAACATTATAAATAAATAATATACAAATTAGCATAATACAATTATAGCAAACACATGTATATAAAGAGGGCATGTGACCCTTTTTTCATGTTCATCATGAATAACAACATAATAAATCATGTTAATTAACATTATAAAATTAGTATTATAATATAATATGTATTGATTAGTATAAAAAAATGTACACAATTTGATCAAAAAGTAATAATATATTAGGGTGATATGTGGCAGGTTTTTGTGAAAATATAAAATTATGAACAAAATATGCAACCATTACTATAATTAACATTTTTACTATTTATTGTTATTATATTATTATTATTATCAAAAATTAAATCCAAAAAAAAAAGAACTATTAATACAAATCAATTTTAGTTATAAAAATTAACTGTGGTGACTCTTAAATTTTAGTGTGGTTTATGTTGATCCTTATGGTTTGTGTTTCATTTCAGGTTATCTGGGATACACTAGCGGTTTCTCCTTGTTGTGCATGGTGTTCTTCCTGATTGTGGTGAGCACTGAGATAAATTGCTCAGTTTTACTTAAATTGCTCTTGTTTAACACAGAAATAAATATGCAGATGAAAGCAAGAGTGTCATTGGAGCTGCTATTGTTAGTCTGATGAGACGATCCCTCCTGCTTTTGTTCTTCAGGTGATCTACAAGAAGTTCCAGATCCCCTGTCCGTTACCGGAGAACTTCATTAACATCACAGTGAACGTCTCTCAGCCGCAGGTCAGCACTACTGATGAAGAGTGCTGCAAACCCAAGTACTTCGTCTTCAACTCACAGGTACGAGACGGATATTTGCATTCGGATATTTGCATTTGAGTGAAAGGAGTGTGTGGTGATCGAACTTTATTGTTTTATCTTAGACTGTGTATGCGGTGCCCATCCTGACCTTCGCGTTTGTGTGCCACCCGGCTATTCTGCCCATGTACGAGGAGCTCAAAGAGTGAGTGCGACTTTAACACTTACAAATAAAATACTTAATCGCTACAGGTTGCTTTTTGTGAGTTCAACCTCACTATACAAAGTAAACTAACTCTTTCTCTACCTCTCTCTCTGCAGTCGTTCCAGAAGGAAGATGCAGAACGTTGCAAATGTCTCGTTCCTGGGAATGTTTGTCATGTATCTGTTGGCTGCTCTGTTTGGATACCTGACCTTCAACGGTGAGCAAAACGCAGACGCGCACCCACATCAGAGCCTGAATGTCTTCCAAACACGTGTTACGACACATTTTATAGTCCAGTGGCAGGTTGAAATATACAGTGAGGCAGTGTTTGTTTTAAACGGAGGTGTGTCTGTTAGAGCGCACCGGATTGAACCGGCAGCAAGCCAGCGTTGAGTCTCTCCACGGCTCCGGTCGGTTTCGCAAGTTTCGGGAAAGAGTCTGAGGCATTCAGCTGTTTGCCGCAGCAGGAATAGAACATCATGTTTGATGTTTTTAAGTTTCCCTGAAAGACAGGAAATGTTATGCAACGCAGGGATTTCTCAGACTCTGCAAATGGAAAAATAACATTTTTGTGGGATGGTTTGTTTGATGTGCAGGACAAAGTTACAGTGAATTTGTTGACAATAAGCTGTGTTTTTCACCATTCAGAGCAGGGCTACTAAAACTAAACCTTAAAAAACATGTTTGTTACTTGAAATAAAACAAACATTAACTTAACAAATAAAACATACCAACAAAAACTAGTTGGCAGGTTACCTTTTCTAATGGTCATAATATTGTATTTTATTTTCTTGTTTATTTCTTTAATTTTTACAGAACCAAATAACTAAAACTACAACTGAAAATAATTAAATAAATAAAACTACTAAAAATGACAATAACACAACAAAAATGACTAAATCTTTAAAATTATAAAAGATAAAGAGCATATTAATAACATTATCGTCTCAACTAACAAAAATATTTCTAAGAACATTTACCTACAGTATTAACAACTAAGTTATAAAACACGCTTTCTGAATGTTTCTAAATGTTTCAAAGGTCAATTTTTTACATTTTAAGAAATGTTTAATCCTTGTTCTGCAAAGTTAAGGGAAATTCCCGCTTTGATCAGTTTTTTGAAAACATTAATGATCGTACTTTTAAAGTGTTCTCTGACATCGAACACATGTAACTTTTCAAAAAACCGTCGACAACCAGAAAAAAAACATTCCATAAACAATGTATAGATTATGTTTTTGTAGTAAGTCTGAACTAAACATGGTTTATTCCGCAGAGGCCGTTGAACCCGAGCTCCTGCACACTTACTCAAAGGTCTACAATTTCGACGTGGTGCTTCTGATCGTGCGTTTTGCCGTCCTGACCGCCGTGACGCTGACGGTGCCCGTGGTTCTCTTCCCAGTGAGTATTCCAGCACATTTACAGGTGTGGAAACAGACAGAAACATTGCAGGAGTGTTGACCTTTTTTTTTTAATGTTTCAGATCCGCACCTCAGTCAACCAGCTGCTCGGCGCCTCCAAAGAGTTCAGCTGGCCTCGTCACATCTGCATCACCGTCGCTCTGCTCGTCTGCGTCAATATCCTCGTTATCTTCGTTCCCACCATCAGAGACATCTTCGGATTCATCGGTAAGTGGGACACAGGAAGTGATGTCATTGCGCGTGTGTGTGCCAGTGTTATTGTAATATCATATATTGACCCTGCAGCACAAAAGCAGTGTTAAGTCGCTGGGGTATAATTGTAGAAATAGCCAAAAATACATTGAATGGGTCAAAATGATAGATTTTTCTTTTATGCAAAAAATCATTAGGATATTAATTTTCTAATTAAGTATTTTCTGTCCCTAAGATATTTGTAAATTTCCTACTGTAAATATATCTAAACTTAATTTTTGATTAGTGATATGCATTGCAAAGAACTTCATTTGAAACTTTAAAGGCGATTTTCTCAATATTTTGATTTTTTTGCACCCTCAGATTCCAGATTTTCAAATAGTTGTATCATCCTTTCATCAACATACTCAACGTAAAGCGTTAATTTATATTCAGCTTCATATGTTTTTCAAAAATCTACCCTTATGACTGTTTTTGTGTCCAGGTCACCTTTATTTTTTATAAGTTTATATTTTTTAGTAATTTTTTTAAAACATTATATTACCTCTGACCTTGCATTCTCAATTTAATATCATTAATAATACATAATAATCTTTCTCTGCTTTATTAATATTTAATTTTTTA
Organism: Sinocyclocheilus anophthalmus; assembly: GCA_018155175.1. Taxonomy (NCBI): domain Eukaryota; kingdom Metazoa; phylum Chordata; class Actinopteri; order Cypriniformes; family Cyprinidae; genus Sinocyclocheilus; species Sinocyclocheilus anophthalmus. Next base: position 62,771 of record JADLZN010011357.1, on the reverse strand, counting down.
ATTTTGTAGTAATTTGGTTTTTTGGTCGGGTTTAAAATACATATATACAGTTTTCATAATCTGTACAATTTTGTTGTTTTAACTACTTTAACCAAAAAAATTAGAAATGTTTCCTTTTCAAAAAGCTGAAAAGCTTCTTTTTTTTTTTTATACGTTTAAAAAACTATTTTATTGATTTCATGTTTTTTATAATGTCCTCGATAGTTTTTATTAATACTATTTCAGTTTTAGTTATTTTAGTAATAATAAATTAGAAATGTTACCTTGTCAACAAACTGAAATAAAATAAGCTTAGGGGTTTTTTTTATATTTATATCTAAGTTTTTTATTTACAGCTTTTATATCAATATTTTTCTTTTATTTCAAGTAACAAAAATGTTTTAAATGTGTTTTTGGCCTCCCTGCAGGTGCGTCCGCTGCTGCTATGCTGATCTTCATCCTTCCCTCGGCCTTCTACATCAAACTGGTGAAGAAGGAGTCCATGAAATCTGTCCAGAAGATGGGGGTAAGACATGATCTGACCAAACACGTGTGTTCTTGACCTGCGATCGACTCAGTATGTCTCATCACACTCTCCTTCTTCTCAGGCGACTTTGTTCCTCATCGTGGGATTCATGGTGATGATCTGCAGCATGGCTTTGATCATCGCAGACTGGATCCACAACGCAGGATCTTCAGGCGAGCACGCCGACGGCCACTAGTGGGCGTGTCCTAACCCTGATTGACAGGCAGATGGGCGGAGCCGAGCCGCTTACACTGCAACTGAGAACTAGAAGAAGCTGCTCAATTTCCAGCGCAGAGCAAAGACAAACATCCCATTCTGAGAGAATGTCCTGAACTTTGTACAGTATGCTGTTAGGCCACACAGATGGTGATCCACTCGTATTGTTGTGCTTCTTTTTTTGGTTGATTTGCTTTTCTTTTGTGTTGTTCTTCCGGTACAGCTGAGTTTTCGGTGGTACGTCGCACACGTGCATCATTCTCTGTTTTCAGGTTAGGCGTTTCGTACTCACAACCAAAACTGATTTCACGATCAACACTGAGCGGAGCGTCGCCTGCAGATGCGTGTTCGATCCGTTTGTACCTTTGCCAAAAATATCGGTGTTTGTATGTAGAAAAGCACTTACTCTTTTTTCAGCAAATGTGAAAAAACTGTAATTTCGCACATCTTGGCTGTGCTTTAAACGCATTCGTTACGATGCCATTTATACTGTACTACTTGAGTCACCTTTACCTGTCGTGTAGATCTACTAATGAACAAATATTGATTTGTAGTTGTTGATTTCAGACAGGTGGAACGGCTGAATGAATTTACTGTAACTTATTTAAACCCTGAAGACAACGATGGGTGCTTCACAGTCAACATGAGACGCAGCTAACAGGGAATGTTTGCAGAACGTTCTAGCAAAGGTTATTAACAAACTTGAACAGAACGTTCGTTCCAAAAGTGTTAAAAGAACCTTCCAGTAACGCTAATAGAACGTTCGTTCAAGATTCTCTGGTCTTTAAAGATGCTCTCAAAACCTTAGCGGAAAAACTGTTATACATTTGTTCATAATGCCTTTAGTTGGACATCACATTTTGCAGTGCAAGTTGCTCTCTAAGTTATGAACAAACGTTCTTCTAGTAACGTTAACAGAACGTTCGTTCAAAGTTGGACGTTACTGTAACATTTTTTAAATGTTGCAGCTTGTTTCAGAACATTCAGAGAACATTTAAAGTAACTTTCCCATAATGTTTGCAAACTGTTCAGAAATAACATTTTTATCATCAAAACTACACATTCTTGGTCTAATGATGAACATTTCATCCTTGCACATTATCTGAAATGGCTGCTCAGCTGACGTCACATCGAAATGATGTTTACCAGCAGTCAAATAACTACTCATTCATTGTTTTAGACTGTTTTAGGTTATTCAGCTTTTCTAAAACATTAATACAAATGCACTAATAGCGAATAATGATTAAAAAAAGAGATGAATATCCTGTTTCACTCTAACATTTGTCACATTACAGAAATAAAAGAGTAGCTGGTTGTCGCTTCATGTTGACTTGAAAGCTTGACCGTATGATTGTCAGTTGTTTTGCTTTGTAAACCGCAGAATCGAATGGCAGAACGTTGTTGCCGAGGGGAAAAGAGACCATTAGTGTTTAACTTGACTTACCTTTTCAGTGTTTGCCATCGGCAGCTTGAAGTTACGCCATGAACGAGAGACGATTGACAGACAGACAGAGGAGTGTGTGTCGTCCACTAATCAGCTGTTATTAGTGTGGTGAATGGAGAGGTCATGTGACCACCGTCTCTCTCACACACACACACACACTGTTGGCTATCCAACACTAACCTCATGTGTCATCCACCTGTTCGCTCCAGCCGTTATTTATGGAAAAACATCAGTGTAATTTAATCTATTTTACTATATTTATATATATATATATATTGTACATATGTGTATATACCACAAATGAAGTGTATATATGCTGTCGTTCATTCTTGTTATTTTCTCAATTTTACTCAACATGTTTGAAATATTAAAATGGCTTTAGATGTCCCTAGGTGTGTGTCGGGGCCCCTGATCGGCCCCTCTTCATCTGGCTGTGAATGTCAAACTGAGCACACGGTTCCTATAGGCTTGTGATCGGCCCTGACACACACACACCTTTCACCTTACTACTAAAATGCTGTACTCAGACCCGAGAAGGGTGAAGCGCTCCTCATGTACAAGAGGCCATTCCTGCGAATGATACGCTCTTGTTTCAATGAAACACTATGTATATCATGTAATTAATGTCTATTAAAGGTTCATGATAACCCATCTATGTGTCCTTGAGATATTTGATAGAAATCTCTTATTGTTCAAGCATGAGACTTGTCAAGTACACATCGAACCTACTGTTTTACATATTTTTTCTTTGTTACATACAGTATATGGTCACACTAAATATTTCAGGGTGTTAAAAGTACATTTATTGTTTATTGAATGATTTTGTCAGTGGCATTACAACGCCATTTATAAAATGATTTGGTTGTTTTAATAATGCTGTTCTTTTTCTGTTCAAAAAATATTAAGCAGCACAATAATTTTCAAGTATTTTAAAAATAGAAAACCATTATTTTAAATATTAATCCAATATTACTGTTTTTTTCCTGGTTTTGGTCAAATAAATCAACCTTGAGAACAGAAGAGACTTTTTTAAACATTAAAATCTTACTGATCTAAACGTTTTGAACCGCCGGGTGTGTGTGGGTGTGTGGTGTTTGTGTGTGTGTGTGTGTCTGTCTTCTGTCTGTCTGGCTGTGTGTGTGTGTGTGTGTGTGTGTGTGGTGTGTGGTGTGTGTGTGTGTGTGTTTTGTGTGTTGTGTGTGTGTGTTGTGTGTCTGTGTGGTGTGTGTGTGTGTGTGGTGTGGGTGTGGTGTGTGTGTGTGTGTGTGTTTTTGTGTTTGTGTGTGTGTGTGTGTTGTGGTGTGTGTGGTGTGTGTTTGTGTTGTGGCTGGTGTCTGTCTGTCTTGTGTCTGCTAGTCTGTCTGTTGTCTGTGTGTGTGTGTGTGTGTTGTGTGTGGTGTGTGTTGTGTCTGTCTGTCTGTCGTGTGTGTGTGTGTGTGTTTGGTGTGTGTGTGTGTGTGTTTGTGTGTCTGTGTGGTGTGTGTGTGTGTGTGTGGTGTGTGTGTGTGTGTGTGTCTGTCTGTCTGTCTGTCTGTCTGTTTGTCTGTCTGTGTGGCTGTCTGTCTGTCTGTGTGTGTGTGTGTGTGTGTGTTTGGTCTGTCTGTCTTCTGTGTTGTTTGTGTGTGTTTGTGTGTGGTGTGTGTGTGTGTGTGTGATGATCTGTCTGTCCTGTCTGTTTCTGTCTGTGTGTGTGTGTGCGTGTGGTCTGTCGTCTGTCTGTTCTGTCTGGTGTGGGTTTGTGTGTGTGTGTTGTTGTGTGTGTGTGTGTTGTTGTGTGTGTGTTTGTGTGTGTTTGTGTGTTTGTTTGTGTGTGTGTGTGGTGGTGTGTGTGTGTGTGTTTGTGTGTGTGTGTCTGTCTGTCTGTCCGTCTTTCTGTGTGTGTGTGTTTGTGGTTTGTGTGTGTGTGTGTGTGTGTCTGTCTGTCCATCTGTCTGTCTGTCTGTGTGTGTGTGTGTGTGTGGCTGTGTCTTCTGTGTGTGTGTCGTGTGTGTGTGGTGTGTGTGTTGTATATGGTGCACCCACACCAGATTTTGAATGTTTTTATTAATATTATATACATGTGTATTATTTTTTTATGACATTTAAACAGCCACAATGCAATATTTTTCAGTTTTTAAATCTGCTCAGAATCGTTTTTTATTTTATTTTATTTTCTTTATTCCATTTTTCAATATATATGTTTACAATGGTATTTGGTATTAACTTTACAATCTGTATTTTCCTCTAACATAATTTCACATTTTGAGTGTGTGAGTGGTCTATATATTCTACCATTTTATTAAATTATTATTTTATAAATTATACATTTTATTATTATGTAAAAAGTATTTATATTATCATATATAATTTATTATTAATTATTTTGGTATTACATTTGTACACCATAAAGTACAATTTTTTTTTATCTGCTTCATGAATGTTTATATAATAATAGTAATATATATAGATATATAAATTATTATATTAATATATATATCTATTCGCAAAGCATTTGTGATAAACGACAAACTTGTTCTTTTGTTTCGTGTTTATGTCGCCCTCTGCCCCCCCCGGGATCCTTCTGCAATGCATTATTCTGTTACGCCGTCTGGATTATATAACTATCGTACTTTTAAAACTTTTGATCACTCGATCGGTTTAAACCGAAACACTGTATAACATTTAAGATGGCACAGGTGATCACATCCAAACAGCTGCTTTAAGTCTTTAGAAATTAGCAAGCGGAAAAGAAACTACAAGGAGCGGCGCGCTGCGGCAGCTGACGTGTCTCTTAATTGTTCATATTTAATTATAATTTATTATTAAGGAACCAATCAGCGCTCTGATACCGTTAATAGAAATTTAATTCGATCAAAACAACCGAAGACTCAAGGAAGGATTTGTTTTGGCTGTAAAAAAAATAGTAGTCGTTTTCATCAACGTTAAGCTCACTGTTGTGGGTAAATGGCTTCACAGATTGTTTTTATATCATATTAATATATTGTTATTATTATTATTTTAACATTTCATATTACTAAATAAAAAATTAGAGGCAATGTGAATATCCTTTCTAGCGTGTTTTTATTCATACCCACTCCACCGGGATGGACACACCTGAGACCGAAACAACCACACGATGGACTCGTTCCTTCACCGAAACGCATTAATAACAAAAAATGATAGAACGATGCACAAGCAGGTACCTCTGAGACGGGCAGTTTATGCGCTTCAGTGCGGTAGATGCCGATGGGAATGTCTCCTGTCGACGAGCACAGCTTCTGGTAGAGACGACCATAACTGCGGATCCACAAATCCTCCTCTGTGATCTTCATCTAGAAGGAACATCAGGGCAATAGCATCATCATCAATGTCCTCAATTTCATTATGACTGTCATCATTATGGGCATAATTGTCCAGATGCAGTCTCGTTATGGATTGAGTGATTGCACTCACAGCACACAGGAAGCCAGATCCAGGCATGGAGTCCAGACCTAGCAGCAGTCTGGTGATGGAGATCATGTAGTCCTTCACAAAGGACTGCAACACACACAAAAGATGAAATCAGACACTAATGACTCTGCAAGTATTTTGGTCATTCTGTGAATATTTCAGTAGACTCTAGAAGGCCGGGGTAGACTCCATATTAAATAGATGTGAAAGGAAGTTATGTAAGGAACAGTGTTCAATAGCTTTTGTTGGGTATAAGTGATGAGAATGACAAGGAATTACCATTTCCTTAACGATTTGAGGAAGCATGCCTTCAGATTGATTCAAACCCATTGACTCGACTTTTTTAACTCATTCATTGGAAAAGCAGCTCACAGGAGTATTTGTAATAGTGTATGTGTATATAGGCTATATATAATAAATATTGTTGAAAATATTAGAAATATTGGTAAATTGGTAAGACATGTTCAGAGTTATGATTAAATTTGAAATCTGAAAATTTCACATAATATGCATTTGATTGGAACTCTATGAAGCTTCTATACTACTCTCCAATGGAAATTAATGACTTCCATTCTTTAATTTCTTGTAGATAGTGAAAAATCAGCTTAACTCATTCTATGACACTGTAATTTGACATGGAATCTTTTTTTTTAAGCAGAAATGTGTTTGTATATTAATTGTAGCAGTGAATAATGTAAAATACAAAGATGAACAATTGTTAAAGCATTAATCACAATCACTCAGTATGACAATTCCTGGTATGGTTTCCCACACATCACATTTATCTTTGTATTTGGCTAGAGACAAAGTATGTGAGAAAGCATATGGTCTATAGTATTTATATGAATTTAGAAAAAACTGTAGTTTAGTCATGTGTGGATCAACTGCATTATAGTTACCTGATACAGCAGAGTGTCTAACATACTGACACTAAACACCTTCCCAGCTGCAAATGGTAATCTGAACATGAACACCAGGTTAGAGCCTCTCTCTCTCTCTTTCTACAGCACAAATGGAGCAAAATATTAGATATCAAGTTATATTAGACTGTTTAGAAAACATAAATGTGTTTTATATTGTGCTGTATTCGTGTCTCACCTTTTCCAGTTTGGAGAGAGCTTGAGAATAGTGGTCTTTCACTTTGAACTGCATGAAGCGCATGTTGGCCGGGTGGGTGAATAAACATTGTTACTTGAAATAAAATAAAACATAAATACCTTAAACTTAGCTTTATTCCAGCCAGTTGCCAAGGTAACATTTTTCATTTTCATTTAGCTTATCTTGATGTACTAAAATAACATACTCAAACTGGAATAAAAACTATATAGAATATTTAAAAAAGAAGGGCCAAGAAAAAATGATAAAAATGACAACATACTAACTTTAATATAAATTAAAAAGAAAACAGAAAAAATAATAAATAATTCAAAATATAATAAAAACTATAATAGTATTTCAATGATACTATTACTAATGTTGTCATTTAATCCTTATTCAAATGCTTTTAAATTTTTTAAAAACACAAATAATTTAATAACACTTAAATTATAAATGTAATAGTTAGCCGATCTCAAAATTAATATTAGTTTTTCTTACTGTAAATGATAATTGAGTGATGCCTAAATTCACTTGTAGCACAATGTATAGCTAGCATTTAAATTTTAGTATTTTATTTTAAAATGATTTAGATAAAATTGTATAGAATTTTAATATCATCTATTTGTTGGTCATCCATCATAACATAAATATAAAATCAGGCCAGAATTGTAATATTCATTGCATCCCTACTGCACCATCTACACACAGTATGTACATTTTAGTCAAACGCATTAAAAACCAGTATGAGTCCACCATAGTTATGCATGATATTTATAGTTATAAACTAATGTTAGAGGTGTGTGTGTGTTTTTTTTTTGGCCAGTATTGTTTAAGTTATTGTACATGCTGTCATCTAATGCTTATCTTTGCTGTCATCTAATGCTTATTTAAAGTACATAAAAAATAAAAAATAAACGCTAATCATTTGAAAACACTGTTAAATGTAATCTCAAAATTAATATCCATTAATTTCATACTAAATATTAAAATGTTGTGATTGTTGTTATTGTGGTTTTTAATGTATTTCGACAAATATAAGTGTAGAATAATGAGCAGCTTAACAGCATTGGCCATGATATCAATGCATTCCTACTGCACCGGCTATATACAGTGGGTACGGAAAGTATTCAGACCCCCTTACATTTTTCACTATTTGTTATTTTGCAGCCATTTGCTAAAATCATTTAAGTAAAAATTTTTATGTACTCATTAATGTACACACAGCACCCAAAAATTTACAGAAAAACACAGAATTGTTGAAATATTTGCAGATTTATTAAAAAAGAAAAAACTGAAATATCACATGGTCCTAAGTATTCAGACCCTTGCTCAGTATTTAGTAGAAGCACCCTTTGATCTAATACAGCCATGAGTCTTTTTGGGAAAGATGCAACAAGTTTTTCACACCTGGATTTGGGGATCCTCTGCCATTCCTCCTTGCAGATCCTCTCCAGTTCTGTCAGGTTGGATGGTAAACGTTGGTGGACAGCCATTTTTAGGTCTCTCCAGAAATGCTCAATTGGTTTAAGTCAGGGCTCTGGCTGGGCCATTCAAGAACAGTCACAGAGTTGTTGTGAAGCCACTCCTTCGTTATTTTAGCTGTGGTCTTACGGTCATTGTCTTGTTGGAAGGTAAACCTTCGGCCCAGTCTGAGGTCATGAGCACTCTGGAGCAGGTTTCGTCCGGATATCCCTGTACTGGCGCAGCATCTTTCCCCGATTGCAACCAGTCGTCCTGTCCCTGAGGCTGAAAAACACCCCCACAGCATGATGATGCCACCACCATGCTTCATTGTTGGGACTGTATTGGACAGGTGATGAGCAGTGCATGGTTTTCTCCACACATACCACTTAGAACTAAGGCCAAAAAGTTCTATCTTGGCCTCAACCGACCAGAGAATCTTATTTCTCACCAACTTGGATTCCTTCAGGTGTTTTTTAGCAAACTCCATGCAGGATTTCATGTGTCTTGCACTGAGGAGAGGCTCCGTCGGGCCACTCTGCCATAAAGCCCGACTGGTGGAGGGCTGCAGTGATGGTTGACTTTCTACAACTTCTCCCATCTCCCGACTGCATCTCTGGAGCTCAGGCACAGTGATCTTTGGGTTCTTCTTTAAATCTCTCACCAAGGCTCTTCTCCCCCGATAGCTCAGTTTGGACGGACGGCCAGCTCTAGGAAGGGTTCAGGTCGTCCCAAACGTCTTCCATTTAAGGATATGGAGGCCACTGTGCTCTTAGGACCCTTAAGTGCGCAGAAATTTTTTTGTACCTTGGCCAGATCTGTGCCTTGCCAAAATTCTGTCTCTGAGCTCTCCAGGCAGTTCCTTTGACCTCATGATTCTCAATTGCTCTGACATGCACTGTGAGCTGTAAGGTCTTATATAGACAGGGGTGTGGCTTTCCTAATCAAGTCCAATCAGTATAATCAACACAGCTGGACTCAAATGAAGGTGTAGAAACCATCTCAAAAAAAACCCAAAAAAAAAAAAAATAAAAAAAAAAAAAAAACAAAAAAAAAAGGATGATCAGAAGAAATGGCCAGCACCTGAGTTAAATATATGAGTGTCACAGCAAAGGGTCTGAATTACTTAGGACCATGCGATATTAGTTTTTTTTATATAAATCTGCAAAAAATGTCAACAATTCAGTGTTTTTCTGTCAATATGGGGTGCTGTGTGTGTACATTAATGAGGAAAAAAGTTAACTTAAATGATTTTAGCAAATGCTGCAATATAACAAAGAGTGAAAAAAATAAGGGGGTCTGAATACTTTCCGTACACACTATATATATATATATATATAAAAAATCTAGGAGAAGTACAGTGAGAATTTTGTTGAATTTCCTCCTCGTATCTTGCATCATAATGGAATTTTCCATGAGGTAGCAGAACAGAGCAGAGAGCTCTGGAATGTGAACAGGATGGGACTTGCCTTCTTTCCTTTGGAATCCTACGTGCAAGAACCAACTCCATTTTAAAGCGCCTGACTGGACTGAGGTTTATTGGACCTCAGAGCCCCATTTCATGCTTCATTAGAGTCCTAATTATCTGTCCTCCTAATTACGCCACCCCAGATTTCAAACCAAAGCTCATTTGTGTCATAGTGAGAGACGATTAACACAATCATCATAGAATGTTGAACAAATCCCCCAACACAACATGGAGCACTTCACACTCTAACCTCAGCATGTGATGCAAGATAGTCCTGTATACGTCACTCAGAGCTCTTCATTATCATGATTATAATTGTGGAACATCATATTTAACTAACAAAATAGCATGAATCGCTCATTACACAGATAAACACAGATGAGGACTCGCGATGGGTTTATTTAATGACGATCAAACCATGTAGATCCATGTAATCTTGTGAAGAGATAAGGAAACGTAACAATAGAAGAGAATTTATGAATAAATGCAGTTCAGAAAAGAGAGGAGAGGGTGTGTGTGTGAGGTTGGATTGCTATTTAGGGGCGGATACATATTCTCTGCTTGAAGACATTAAAGTTTTTCCTCTAGAAATTCAGTTCACACTTTTCCTGCTGCACTTTTGTACCCGCAACCCATAATACAGAGATTGATGCAGGCTCATAGCGATTCTGAACAACTAACGGCATTCTGCACAGTGCAGAGGTGGCACACGAGATGCTGGTTTATTGTTATGGGGCCAGGGTTCAGGCCGGTCTGGACTGAAGAACAACACCCGATACGTCTCCGGCTTTGTTCACAGCCTGGAGCTCTGATGAAAGTTCAGGGCTCGTCAGCTTACTCATTCTCTGTCTGCGGCGGCATCGCTGTGAAAGGTCTTTCCAACAGTAATGGAGCTGAATTTAAATCTAATAGGTGTGGAGTGTTTAAACCAAACTTTTCGCCTTAGCTATTATCCTTCTGTTGCTGTTATTGGAGATCTTCTTTGTTTTATGTTTTAGAGATTCTGAGAGATTACTGAAATGAATGCCAACGTCTTTTAAACTCTTAAATGATGAAAAATGTAGGGAAGTCTGAGTTTTTTATCTACTAAAGGTCAAATTGTGTTTGTAATAATAGATGTATTTTCTCTTCTTTACGTTTGAATTAATATTGATTTTTCATAACTGGGCATTGCTGTGACGTTACTTATTTTGAATGTCTCAAAAGAAGATCTGACTTTGGCTTGCAGAAAATTCCAGAATATCTATTTTTTTGTGATTGGCATGTGTGCTTGCTTGCAGTTCAGTCAGTGAGAGTCACAGTAGCGCCATCTCTTGGTGTGCTTCTGAAGTTGCTGTGGCATCTCTGCATTCAAGATTATGACTGCCTTGGAACAAAATATGAAACAATTTTGGATATCTTTGCTGTTTTATTATGTAAGTAGGCTTTGTTGTGTCTGATTATGTCTTATACATTGCACGTCGTATTACATTTCTTATTTCTCTTTCTATCTTAATCTCTCTTTATCTCTCATCATTAGTTTCTTGGGGAGAAGCCATTAACAGCCTATGGGAACCAGTTTCTGCCTCAGAGTTAAAAAATTAAGGTAATTTTGACTTTATATCTGACTTAATTTATTATAATTGCTAATTCTCAGAACTGTAACTTTAAAAGTTGCAGTTATTTTATATCCTGTAATTGCATCTGTTTCTCACAATTAGGACTATATTCACACTTGTGAAGTAAGTTCTCATAAATGCATATATATATCAATTATTATCACACAATCATGATTTTATTTCTCATAATTGTGATGTTTCATAGTTTATTTTATATAATTGCGACTATATAACCAAATTTCTTGTAACTGTGAATTATATTTGAATTATTATTGTGAATTATATTTTACTTTTGTTACATTAATTCTCCTAAATGCAGATTTATATGTCATAATTGTGTTTTTATATCCAGGAATCGCACTTATGCATTGACTGTTTCTCATAATAACATCTTTATATATCACAGTTGCAACTTCCATCTCCTGAAAATCTTGCATTTATAAGGAGACTTTTTTTTCTCATAATTGTGACATTTGTGATGGTAATTCTTGTGAATATATATTTATCTCACAAATATTTTATCACATAACTGTGATTTTATTTCTCATAATTGTGGATGTTCTCACTGTTCCACAATTGTGATTTTTATATCATAATTCTGACATAATTTCTTGTAATTGTTTATGTATATCTCACAATTGTGACATTAATTCTCCTAAATGCACTTTTATACATTTTTTTATATATAATTGTTTTTAACATAAAAACAATTATTCTTCTAAATGCACTTTATATGTCATATTGACATATTTTTTTTATATCCAGAAACTGCACTTTATATCTTACAACTGTGGCTATTTTTCACAAATGCAACTTTCCATCTCCCAAAAAAAGATCATTTAAACCATCTCCTAATTACCTTTTTTATTTTTTCCTATAAGGTGGAGAGGAGCTTCCATAATAACCCAAATAACTAGCCTAACTTGTTGTTCTGAGAACATAACCTGCTGAGTCTCTCATGCTTCTGATGACTGCGCATCAGTCAGACAAATTAGCTACGGCTAACAATGTTGATGTAAATACTGTCTGAATACACATTACTTTTTTCGAATGACAGGCAAATGTCAGCGAGCTGCTTTCCTCCACTCGTAATGAAAAAAAATGATCAATTAACAAGCAGAGATGAATTCTCTCCTCTGCAGTTGCCATAGCTTCAGAGCGGAAGGATTTCTCATGTTAGGGATGTTTCATAATGTGGAGTCTGGTCTAATTAGAAGCAGATAATTTCTGTTGTACTAATTGTAGTCTTTAGTAATTAGTGAAGGAGTTACTTTAGAGACAGTTGCTCAAAGATTTGTTTAATATGGTGCCCATTAACAAACTTGAAAGCATAGTTTCTAATTAACAACTTTACAGCTTCTAATTCAAGTGCTGTCTGTGCTATCTGATATATAGTATTCGCCTGCAATCTTTCCCATCAAGCTTGCAGGTAATCAGCAACATTAATTCTGCTGTGTGCAGCGTTTTAATTGAACTATCTATTGTGCTAAGGAGATTTGTGCGAGTTGGCTATAGTGTGCCTTAGCGTTCTCTCCCTCACCTGAGCGAAAGACATCTGTTATATAATGAGCATAATAACATAATATGTTGCATGTGACCAATTAGTGGCTGCCCACATGTTTGCGAATGTGCTAAATGTGTCTTCTAAACATCATACAGATGTTTAACTAGAGCAAAGCTATACTGTTTATACTGTATACGGTTTTATTTTTAAAATGTCTGAAATCATTATGCAATTATGCAATGATAAACGTTTCAAACATTTAGTTTACTGCATTATCGATATTAGCATGCTTGTTTAATCAAGTAATTGGTGTTTGGGTGTCATTTCAGAAACAAATATGATTGTTTTGCATTTTTAATAAAACATTTTAAATTGCTTACAGTGATATTTCAAATCCAGTTCTTTCATTGCACTAGATATGGAAGATCAAGTCGAATGTGTTGCTTCATAGGATACAAGACTCTATGTCCAAAAATACATACTTTATAAATACTTTATAAATACATACGAATTTTAAATTCTATTTACAATTTTTTTTAATCAAGTTTTTTTTATTGCAATAAAGATTTCACCATAAAACATTTTTACTGTATTATGAAACTAAATTTGCACTCATCAAACTAAAATTTCTAATGTCAAAAAACAGAGGACATTTATTTAGAGTAAAACTTGCTAAAATTAATCAGTATGACTTGACAAAAAAAATACTAAATTGAAAGGTCATTTTTGCAAAAAGATAAAACGAAAAGCTATCAAAATGAATTTGATGAAAATTCGATTTGCCATAATATATTAAATATAATATGAAAATATATATAAAGTAATATAGAGGAATATATTATTAATCTGTAATAACTTTTCACAGTTTCTACTATATTTTTGACCAAATAAATGCAGCCTTGGTGAGCATAAGAGACAATAACATTAAAAATCCAAATTGTGAATGTATATATTATAACAATGTACTTGAAGTAACAGTTCTGACTGTAATTTGGTACAAAAATGCTGAGACATTCTTTAAAATATAATTGTTTGTGCTCAACAGAAGAAAGAAAGTCATACAGGTTTGGAATACAACATAAGGGTGAGTAAATGATGACTGAGTCTTTATTTTTTTGGGTGAACTATCCCTTAAAGTAAGACCTTCACTGACCAAGCAATGCACTCTGGATGTGTGCTGCAGATTTTGGCAAATGATGTAGAAAATGGACATACTGTGCGCAGTACATACTGCAAAGATTTTCCACATCATGTGGTAGCATTTCATTTTGCACATACGTCAGGATGCTATCGTCATACCTTAACACTGCACACTGTCTGTATGATTAGATCCCACGCTAGCCTGCACTTCCTCCTGCTCTATTTATTGCTCTCAGCTTGCCTCTCGTCTTGGGTGGTGAAGCTCAGAGAAACTCAGCCAGCACGCCTCCAAAAACAGCAGAGGAGATTAGCCTCCATTTACTCCTCAATCAGCTCCCACTTTGTCCGGACTCTGACATGCAATTTGATTTCATCTTTGCCTCACGCTGGCGAGTTTGCACCTGAAGTCTGCCTCCAATTAAGATGGAGGTGCCGGGGACGCGTCAAGTAAGCAGACTGAGAATTATGGGATTTCACAGCGTATTCCAGCTTGGCTAAAATCCCTTCCTCTCTACAATGATCAGAAAAGAGTGCTGCCTTCTTGTTCATCTGCTTGATAGTGGCACTTTTCAGCACACTGTGTTAATGAGAGCACATGAATAAAGAATAAGATGGATGCCACTAATCCTGACAAAAAAGTAATCAGCTATTCAGGAGCGAGAGGGAGACTGAGAGAGAATCTCTTGATTGCTTTTGCTTGCAATCAACAAAAACACAGAGATGCCAGTGAGTCAGATATTGAGTGATTGTTCTGGACCTGCTCCTAATGAGAGATTTTTCTCACTGCCTGCAGAAACCGAGAGATGCCAGAACAAAAGAGGGAGGGTGTGTTGTTAAGACCACTTAGTTGAAGAGTTGCCGCATGTGTAATGAAGTAATGAGTTAATCTGACCTAGAAGTTTTTTCGTCACCCGCAAAGCATGTGTGTACCAGTTTAAGTCTTTTGATTAGAAAAAGGGTCAGTCTGAGGTTTAGCAATCATGCATGATCGCTGATATTAGAGATAAACGTGGTGGGATGCAGGGAATTTGCGAATGGCTTGTGCATTTTCTTGGTTAGGAGTATAGTGTAAATATCGCTTGAAATGATAGAGATAACTTTTTTTTAGTTCATATTACTCCACTTGTCTGTGTTTTAATGTTCCAGACAGACAGTCAGTCTGTGTGCTATAGTGGTGGGGATTTTTCAGTCACTCTTTCTGCAGCTTATACACAGTAGTTATGCCAGTAGGTGGTGACAAGTGACTTTATGAGTGAATCTTTGACTCATTCACTCAAGTGATTCTTTCAAAAACAGTGTTTCTGTTACGATCACCATCTGGAGTGCCCTTGAGCTCCTCTAGAGGGCACTCCACCCCAGAATGTTGTCACACCCTCACTAACTGCATTCCCCATAATCCTTTGCCTGGACCCTTCATCACTGATTGCATTCACCTGTGTCTTTTTACCTCATCAGTCTCACCCTATTTAAAGCCTGATTTTTCACACATTAATTGCTCAGTATTTTCTAGCCTGTAGTGTTCCCAAGTTCCTGTGTTTTCCTTGTTCCTTCTTGCCTTGCCTTGTTTTTGACCCTAGGCTGTTTCTGATTGCTTGCTGCCTGCCCTGACCATTGCTTGTTTATTGGATTACTCTTTTGTCTGCCCTGAATTGTACCTGTTTGCTGGTGTTTGACCCTGCCTGTTTTGACCACTCTTGATAGGCTGAATTTGACTCAACTCAGTCGTAACGTTCATACGTTACAGTTTATAGGATCGAAACAAGTGATTTCTTTGGGAGTGAGTACTGAATCAATGACTGAATTAGATCTATTATATATCTATCATCGATCTGTCTATTATCTATCTATCTATCTATCTATCTATCTATCTATCTATCTAGAGAGAGAGAGAGATATACAGTATATAGATGAGTAAATACTTTGCAATTGTTATAAAAATAATCAGACTAAATCATAGCGCTTCCTATCCAAATTGTCTCAGTAAAATTGTGCAAATGAGTGTAAAATTAATTGTAATTAATAAAAATAATTGTATTAGTACAATTTGGTTACAATTTATTAGTACAACAAAGGATGAAGCATTGTAGGATTTAAGAGTGACACAAACCTCCTTGAAAGCTTTGCCTCACATTCCTAGAGCTTATTTAAAGGACATTTAGTTCCAGGTCCTTTTTGGTGTGTGAAGAGGAAGATTATGTTACCTATCTATACTGTGAAGGAAGGACAAAATTAGGTCCCTTTCTGGCACTTTTATATGGTGACTTTTTGCTAGCGCTGCAGAAAATTGGATTCTCTGCAACTTTTGAAAGGTTCAAATGCTACGTGCTCTGGGTTTGCCTCATACGACCAGAAAGAGAGAGAGTGAGTTCTTAAGAGGTGTTTTCCCCAGGCTGCGGGAGACACATAAAAACGAATGATGGCAATATTAGCTCGGCAACCGGGCTGATGTTATTGCGTTTTTATGCGCCTGGGGAAATCACCTTGTCTGTGGCAGCAGAAAATGATTATTGAGAGCTAATAGGGTGAAATGTTTAATATAAAGGATAGAACAGACGAAATCATTCACTGCTCCACGGGGAGCAAATTAAGAAGGAGAGATTGTGAAGGTGTGCGACAATGCGGTAGAAAGATGGTGCTTATTACTGCAGCGGCAGTTGGAGGTTGCACCTTTACAGGAGCTCAAAGCACAGAGCAACACTTCAGAGACCGACCGCCCATGTCCCTCACTTCCTTTGTTAGGTTAAAAAAAGCCAGTTAGGCTTGTTTACAGGTGAATTTGAAGTAATTGTTTCTGTCCCTTGAGGACCTGCAGAGGTCAGGAAGTTTCTTTAGAAAAGATGAAGACATTTTATCATAAAAGCAAGCGTGTGAGCTAAATATCATTTTTTATGGCTTATATCTTCATTAATAATGCCCTGTTACAAGCCTATATGTCAAATAACATGCCTGTAAATATATAGACAAACATCTGTTTCAGTAAGGGAACTGCTTAGAATAGCACATATGGCAATAATCAGCTCTGCTAATGGAATAGTTAATTTGTTTGCCACCTGTGCTATGTGCCACTGCCACCTTCACTTTCTCCATTTGTTTTCCTGCTCTATTACTTGTTTTCTGCCATTTTCTCCAAAGGTGAAAGCCTCCAACTAGAATCTATTTCTTTCTTTTTTTCAGACTTTTCTATCTCAGACGGCTGGACGCTCCATGTGGTCTTGTCATCTTGGTCAATCTGCTTTCCTCTCTATCTTCCTCTGTCTCTCATCATGATATTTCTCTTTTTTTTAGAATCCTATGTCCATTTCATCTTGCAGGATACAGTGAAAGATTTTTTCCCTGTTGTATTTTTACACCTGTGCTCTCATAGGCTATTTTTTCTTATAGACTGAAAAACGATTGGAAATACGTCTCAGGTTACTTATGTAACCATGGTTCCCGGAGGGGAACGAGACACTGCGTCCTCTAGGGGTCGCTATGGGGAACGCCTCGTCGTGACCCGTGTCTGAAGCCTACATTGAAAAAAAACCAACTTGTTTGGCCGGCGACAGCCATGACGTCACTACCGTCGCAACTAGTACAAAATAGGCGCCGGTAGCGCACATCATCACTTCTTCGTCTGAAGCTTGTGTCCGCAGCATGGCACAAAAACTAGAGGAGCAGTGTCCGTTCCACTCAGGGAACCATGGTTACATAAGTAACCCGAGACGTTCCTTTTCATGGGAACTTCGAACTGCGTTCCTCTAGGGGTCGCTATGGGGAACATTATACCCACGCCGCCATGCTGAGGGGAGTGCAGGCAAGAACCATGGCACGCCACTAAGTACCAACTACACCATATAGCTATGGGAGTTGCCCCTGTCCTGGACTAGACGGCTGTCAGTGACATTACTCCCTACGGCCAGAAGCCTAGGCTGCCAAGGGACATTACTAGAGCATCACAGTGTGCAGGTCCCACTGGGACAAGATTGGTAGTAGAACCCAGGCTACCAATAGTCTACCACGGGAACCAGTCTCTCGAGATTAACCTCCGGTGTAATGAGGGCGGCTGGCTCGGTGCCCAGAACTGCGGGACGGCAGGGGCCACCATACCAGCTGTGCCAAAAAAAGCCTCCTCGGAGGTGGCACCAGGGCTCGAATCATGAAGGATTCCTTCCAGGGATACACCAAGAGCCTATTATTGGAGCAATTACTAGTCTGGGCCTGTCACTCAGGGCTACCTCACTCTGCAGAAGGACCTGTCTCAACAGGCCTCTAGTGGAAACACCCTGTCAGAGCAGGTATTCAAGGATACCATGAGGAGTGGGTCCCAGGCAGAACCGGGGTTTTAGACCACTCAGAAAAAGAGAACGAAGCTGTGCGCGTAACTCTTACCATATAGGATTTTAGAGAAGTGGGCAAAGTAGAACGTGCGCACATACCACTTTCGTGGGATTTTAGAAAAGTGGGCAAAGATACCGTGCCCACTTACCACCATGTGGATTTTAGAATGTCCATATGTAGATGGATACAACCGTTCTAGGGGGTTCTCGTGGCACTTCTGGAGGGCAGCCTATAGATGGAACTCTGAGTAGTCATCAGTCTCACCTACGGCTATCACGCTGGCGTGGCTAGCCGCGAACCTGTAGCTGAGGGAGCAGACATCCATTCAGCGGGAGCTCGACCTACAGCACGTTCCATTGGTGGAACAGCTAGCAGTTATCAGCTGGGGGAGCAACACGCCCAGTTCTCACCGAGAAGGGGACTCGACCCGCAGCACGTTCCAACTAGCGGAACCAGCTAGTAACAATTTCGGCGTGGGAACACACGCCTGGTCCTCAGACGCCCAGGGGGCTCGACCCTTACTAATGCCGGGTTTTCCCCGGCTGGCAGTAGCTCATTCTAGCCGGGGCAGCCCAAACCCAACTCTCACCGAGATGGGGGAGGGGCCCCCAACCATCAGCATGATTAATAACTCTTCAGAGGGGTAGCATACTGCAGGCTAGCCACATCGCCAGCGCATCAGGGAGGCGGAGGACGGCCCAATCCTACTGATGCAGCTGGTACGAGGTCTTTCTGGAAGACAGCGAGCTCAAGCCTCTCATGAAAGAGGCACCTCCGTTTTTCCTCAGCGGAGGAATACTGTTCCCATTCCAGGTGACCCTTTCCTGAAAGGGGAGCAGTGCTCAACATCACCACGAGGACAGCCCATGGAGCGAGGGATTCAACTCCTCGGAGAGGATCCTGCTCGCCAGACGACACCCTCTTAGTACCCCTTGATATCGAGGGGGGCAGTGCCTCCTGAGTGCGTCGATCGAGACACACTGGTTGAGAGGAGCCCAGGAAATCGGGGTCTAACCATCTTCAAAACAGGGAACGAAGTCGAAACATGCGTAACCCTGACCATACAGGATGTTAGAGAGGTGGGCAAAGAAGAACGTGCGCACCTACCACTTTCGTGGGATTTTAGAGAAGTGACAAAGCATAGCGTGCACACCTACCACCTAGGTGGAATTTTAGACGGGTGGCAAAGCCTAACGTGCCCACCCACCACTTACGTGGATTTTAGAAAAGCGGCAAAGGATAACGTGCACACTTACCACTCACGTGGATTTTAGAAGGTGCGCAATGAGCACTCTTACCTATCTCCGGATTTCCTTAGGGTTCTATGTCACCCGGATGTAATGGCCGGTCGGGAACAGCAGCTCCAGCGCCCTCCTCAGAGGTGAGGGGAGTGATGTCTCCAGGGTGTGTCGACCAAGACACACCATTTGAGTGGGACCCAGGGTACCGGGGTGTTACCCCACTCTGAAACAAAGGGAACGAAGACAGCACGCGTAAACCTTACCTCACAGGATTTAGAGGAAATGGGCAAGAATACCGGCCCATTTTACCACATACGTGAATTTTTAGAAAATGGCAAAGCACACGTGACCCATCTACCAGCTATGTGGATTTTCGAAAATGACGCAAAGCTTCACGGCACATTTACCACTCACGTGGATTTAGAGAAATGCGCAAAGCCTTGCTTTACGTGGACATCTTACTATATTATCTGGTTTTTAAGTTCATGGAAACCCGACCATATCGGCCAGCTGGAAGCGGCCGGCTTCCGTGGTGATGGGAGCTCTGCCTAAGACAGCCTTACACAGGAGGATCCTGGTGATGTCCCCTGTACCTCCTGTTCGTTGCCTCAGCAAGAAGGAGTACGCTGGCGGCCAGGAAGCCCCTCTGGGTGGCCAGGCACTGTAGCCCCGTCCGGGTGCTTTGCAGCGTAGCACCGGGGGCCTGATGTTTCACGAAGGCTCCCGCAAAAGCCCGTGTTTGGCTGCATGCTCCAGGAGGATTGAAGCCGGAGCCCGGCTTTTTATCCCCCTGCCTGGACATATGTCGACGAGTGAACGCCTTTTTTTTTTTTTTACTGCAAGTAGAGCACCTGGCTTCTGAGCCCAGCAACGGCACCTCACGAGGGGAGAACAGGGTAGATGTTGTACCCCCTATGGGAGAGAGTGAATACCTAGGTATTACTCTGACCCGGACGAAAGCGCTGGTGCCTTGCCCAGGTCTTACCCCTCGGGTTTCGCCTGCCTCCCCTCGACCCACGATACTTCCTACCCCCACCCACAGGTGGAGGCGGGGCGCGAGTCGCGACACTAGCCCTCTGTGCCCGTCTCTGACCCTCAGACCGAGACGGGCCAGGACCCCTGGTTTGTTCGGGCTCAGACCTGGGCCTTCGTGGTATGAAGGACTTGAACGCTGCTGTGCGCGACTTCGCCTCCCTGAATTTGTCGACCACCGTCAACGGAGATGCCAAACAGTTCAGAGGCCGAAACCGGGGCATCGAGAAGAAAGCCCCTTTCTTTCTTCCCGATGTCCGCTAAGTTCACCCACAACTGCCGCTCCGTCACCACCATAGCAGCCATCGCTCTGCCCATGGCCGAGGCTGTCTGCTTAGTAGCCCGGAGGGCCAAGTCTGTGGTGCGCCGCAGCTCAGCCGTTCCGGCAGAGGAAAGGCCCTGCCCCTCATCCAGGTCCTTCAGCAGGTCAGCCTGGTAAGCCTGAAGCACCGCCATCGTGTGCAACGAAGCCACAGCCTGACCTGCCGCTGCGTATGCCTTGCCGTTCGTGCGAGATGTGGCTTGAAGGGGCACGGATGGCAAGGAGGGAGTTTTGAGGGATGACGTCTCCCCCAGAGAGAGATAGCTGGCTAGCGTCTCTTCCACAGGGGGCATCATCCCATAGACGCTTTCGCGCATTGACTCGATGTTTGCATAACTCGTATGCTGAAACCGGTACACGCATGAGGAAAACGGCCTCTCCCATTCCTTATCGATCTCAGTGTGGAGATCAGGAAGGAAAGGAAGGCTCACTTGAGCTGGAGGTGTATGGCCAGAGAGATAACGTTCGTCGAGGCGCCCTCGCGCCGCCATCTTCCTGGCCTGCTTCCACGGTAAGTCGAGCCTTGCCGTGGCCCGATCCATAACCTCTAAGAGCTCATCATACGCAGGGCAGGTGGATTGGGAAAGCTCAGCCTCAGCTTATTCACTCTCCGCATCCATTTCCTGCTCTTGTTGGGCTGGGCCCAACTGAGCACTGGCCCCTGGATCAGATGATATTAGAGAGAGGATATCATCATCCAGTGGCTGTCTCTCGCCCGACACCGATGCGCGGAAGAGGGGAACCCCCCCTTCAGCCTCATCGGCTAGGTCCACCTGAGATCCCCACGAGCTCATTCTCCTCCGTGCCTCAGCAGCGGCGGGTCCCGAGCCGCGGGAAACCGATGGTTGTCCCTCTCCACTCGAGAAGAGAGACAAACGAGAACTGAGCTTTTTCAGCGAAAAGCTCTCACAGTGCGCGCAGATTGCCCCCTCGGGGACATCGCGTGCGTGCTCCTCGCCCAAACAAACAACACATAAATCGTGTGTGTCATCTGGTGTCAAATAGCGATGACACGGATGCACACACTTTCTAAACGCTCCGCTAGTGCTCGCCATAGTAGGAAAAGAAAATGCTCTTACTTTGCTTTTGGAATGCACGCTTCAAACAGAACAGTCAGTGAAGACGAAGAAAGTGATGATGTGCGCTACCGGCGCCTATTTTGTACTAGTCGCGACGGTAGTGACGTCATGGCTGTCGCCGGCCAAACAAGTTGGTGTTTTTTCAATGTAGGCTTCAGACACGGGTCACGACGAGGCGTTCCCCATAGCGACCCCTAGAGGACGCAGTTCGAAGTTCCACGAAAGGGAATCTTATTTTTTGAAGTCAGTCACTTTGATCTTGTGAAATTATGTTTTCATTCAGAAAGGTCCAAAAATGAGCATGCATTTAGGATTGAGTGGATTTTGTAAATTAATGTCATTTCATTTGCGTATTACCGGTAATTCAGGTCAGAGAGTAGCTGAAGAGTTCACAGTACCATTGAAACGTAGAAACAGGTTCAGTTTACTTGCACTAATGTGATCAATTGCTGTTGCTTTCAAATTAGTTTTTTTCAGCTGAATGTGAGAAGCATTTTCTTCACTTACTGTAAGAATTCAGGATTTTCCAGTCCCTGAAAAATCTGGAAATGAATCACATTTTAAAAGGTTATGGAAATTTCTATATTCAGTATTCCTTTTTTTGTTTTGTTGCTCAGTTAATGCTAGAAATACTCTTTTTGACTGTGATATCTAACTTTTTTTTTTCATTCAGTAATTTCAAATATCTGAAAAAATTGACATTTTAATGTTTCAAACCCTGTGATTTGTGATTCTTCTTTTTTGTGTAATTAATAAGGTTGCAAAGGGGTGGAACATTTCTGGTAAATTTCCAGAAACTTTCCAAAAATCCCTGGAATATTCCCAAAAAAATCCTGGAAAGTTTCTAAAATTTCTGGAATATTTCCAAAATTTACTGGAAATTTTCCACCTTTTTGCAACCCTAGTATTGAAACAATTTCTTTAAGGAAAAACAGTAGGCAAAAATTATTTTCAATGTCACATTTCATTCCAGCCCAATCAGTTTTTGCCGCTTCATGACATTTTACTAAAAAGCACACTGATTAAGGTATATCTCTAGTTAATTCCAATGGAATATTGTAAAATTGGCAGCAGTTACCAAGATGTACAGAGCTTAGCGAAGGATCTATTGTCAGGTTTGGCCCATTAACTTTGGTAAAATATATAAATTGTTGCTTCAATAAATTTGGAAATTTGTGTATGTGGAGATCAGAGGAAATTCTTGAGTCCTGTATCGATCTGCTGTAGAACTTGATCAAAGCCACCCGGAAGACACTAAAAGCAGATCCTGATCTCACAAGGTAAATTTGGCTGCAGTCAATATAAAGTAACTAAAAACTTGATTTACAGGGGACAGATGTCTATAATTTCTTGTTCTCCACCTAATATAACTACATAGGCCATTACGAAGGTGACCCACAGGGAGGCTTTTCTAAAGACTTTTCTAAAGGCTTTTCTATTTTCATAATACATAATGCATAAAAATGTGTTGCCATCAATTTCAGTTGCTGTAATTTGCCTGTTCTACAATTCAAATGTCATTTCAGACCCCAATGTTTTTAGTTCCTCTCAAGCATCGCATCTTATGTTTTAATGCATTGACACAGTCCCCTCCTGCACCGGTCCCATGGCAGATCTCATTCTTGTTGACCTTCGTTAGGAGATGCCCTCTGTCCTTCTGCTGGAGAGTGAGGTAGGAGAAGTTGAGGAATTGGAGGGAGGGATGCATAATCTGCAGGTCTCAGGGGACGTTCTGCAGGTGTGCTCATCTGCTGGCTTCGAGAAAGAGAGAGAGAGCGACAGAGAGACCCAATTTTCCCCTCTCCTTCAGTGAAGGGCAGCCAAGAAGTCTCCAGAACAAGCACAGGGGGTGGAAATATGGATTGGCTCGGATAATGTTGGGAGCATCCCGCATTTTCACAATGGAATGGATGAACATGTGCCAAATAATGCCGTCTGTCCTATTGCAAAACCGCATGCAAAGTCAAATGATTGTAACTCGTGTGCCGTTGTCAAAGTCTACAACAATCGTTTGCCATTTTCACCACATCCTACATCAACATCCTTTCCATGTAACACCTGAGACTTTATCAGTATCCGTAATGAATGAAAAGGTGAGTAAGCTTGTTCTATTTGCTGCCTGAACCCTGGTGCTCTTTCCCTGAGGGCCCATGTTTTTACCCTGAGCCAGGGTCATGCAAAGCCAGGTGTTAAGGGCTGTGGAGTCAGAGCTGAGTGGTGAGAACAAGGATGAACTGCAGTGTGAGGTCATTCCAGTTACTTATGGTTAGTTTTTGCCTCTCAGGTACACAAGGTACTTGCCATAACACATTACTTCCTATATTGACTACACTGTATTGGACATCAAGCATAGGTCTTCTGTTCCAGGAGCTTGCTTACAGTGTGATGTTTCTTATGCAGTCAGTTTTCTTGAAGTCCTATCTGTTTTTGCAGACACAATTTAGTTTTACGTGACCATTTTCTGGTCACCCGCTGGTTCCTACTGCCCTAATGCACTGAACGAGTTATGAATGAATGAAACACCTTTGTCCACTTGAGAAACGGTGTCTCTTCTGCGGCTCGGTACGCTTTCAACTCCGGCGGACAGCGCACCGCATTAAAATAAATGACATAAGCGGTTTACATAACCTCTGGCCAAATTAAAAAACAAAACTAAAATTAAATCATCCCTGAGAGCAAGGGGGCCCCCTGGTGTTTCGGGGGCCCTACGCAGCTTGCGTACTTTGCATATAGGGAGGATCGGCTCTGTGTCTACTGTACATTTAGCAAAGAAAATAATTTGCGTTGTTAAACACTGCTCAATGATTGGTCACTTTCACTCTTAAAATTGCTCTTAAAATTGACAAATCTCATTGAAAATTAAAAACTTTCAATCGTTTTATGGCTGCAAATCAATGAAGTGAATGTACCTTTTAAAATTACACTTCGATTTCTGTGTGTGAATTTTGATGCTTTTGTATGTTGTAAATATGGGCTGTGTTCTGTTGCTTCTGGTTTAGACGTCAATATAGTGACAGTTTCCCAATGGCCCATTTTTGCATCTCAATATATGATCTTTTTTTATTGTGTGCAGTATGTCTACATTTTTACTTGTACATAGTTCATGCTTATTTCAAAAGAGCAAGAAAAATTCTGTTTTCCAAAATCGTGTTATTCCTGTTATTCAAGCCCTGCTTCTCACTACAGTGGTTGGGCTCAAGGACAGAGTTGCACCCTAATGTATTATTAATCCTACTCGTCAATGCTATTCTCACTGGTGTGATGAAGTGTTGAATATTTTCAGGAATTAGACAGTACACAGTCATTAAGCTGATAAAATTATAATATCATGAGTAATATTATAATGCGTAATTAATATTATAATGGATAATAGTATAATACAGTTAATAATGTATGGTGTTTTGACAGATGCACAGATTTGTATAAAAAGCAGTACATCCTTTGTAAATGTTAATATAAATCATTTTAAATGGTCATGTAATATTTGTATTTAATTAGCATCAAATTTATGTATTTATATAAATATTTTAAATATATTTTAATGATGACAGCAGACTAACACAAGAATGGCACAGGTTCTGGCAGGTTGTCCTTTGGGGTGTTAATGTGGCTATCCAGGACATTATGTAATCCAACAACCCTTGAAGACCGTAAGTGTCACGACCTGCCGCATGTAGACCAAGGTGAGTGGGATTGTGGTTGGGGGCCAGTAATTTTATCAGACCCTCCCCCTAAATAATCTGTATTTTTGTTACCCTCCGACCCAAAACAGATGGCCAGATCTGTATAATAGAAGAAATTAGAGCAAAATGACAAACATTTCCAGAGAGGGACAAAAAGTGAAATGCAAAGCAGGCATTTTATCTATCTATAATATATATATATATATATATTATATATATATATAAAAACTGTAGTGATGTTAACCTCCTAAATTTTATTGATAGCCACAGACCTCAGTTTGAGTCTTTCACTTTTAATATTTTATAATCTAGCATACTCGGAATGATTTATTGCTTCATAATGAAGTTGAGGTGCCCATCTTCACTAAAGACAAATCAAATACACCACACTGATCTTTACTTTATAGAACGTCTCACATTTTGCAGTCATTCACTTATGATTCACTCAATTTAACTGCAAGAAATTTATATATAAGAGCTGGAAGCTACGCAGAATGCGAAATCACCCTTTGAAACAAGTCTGGAATTACAGCCCTACGTTTTAAAACGAGAGCGCTATAAACCACATCCGCCGTGGCACGAGGTTAATGAGAGGAGTTTGAAGATGCTTTATGGAAGATTTTATCCGGCAAATACACAAGTGCACACACAAAAAGGGATCTAGAGGAAAAATAGTCTGCCCCGGGGTCTAAGCATACTCAATCAATAGCCCACAGAGAAACCGTGGCCAGAGGAATAGCTCTCACTGTCTCATCCTTAGGGTTTTCATTCTCTTATTCTGCAACCTGCCTCATTGTACATTCGCACAAATGCACACACACTGCTTGCCATCGTCCATATGGCTTGAGAATCTACGAGAGCTTCTCAGTGCTGGGATGGCGTGCAAGATCGTGACGGCCAAGGCTTCTTCCTGCATCTCCCTCGAGGTTTGTGGAGACAGGCCTTCTTAAGCAATGCAGAAGTGGGACGGGACGATGGTCGTATCGGGGGGAATCTTCAGCCAAGAATGCGTAATGCTGCCATAATGCCATCGAACTGGCATCTTCATAAATGTCTGGTCTCCTGAGACACAACGAGTGCTGTGTGTTTTGTAAGTGAATATGTGTGTGTGTGTGTGGGCTACATGAATAAATGCATGTCTGGATCCACATGAAGAGTGTGGTCTGTTTGCTCATTATGTATGCACCGTCGCGGGCTGGGCCGTCCTCAGGAGATGAAAGTTTGTAAACATGAATAATAATTAGGCTCAGGTCTTTGGGCAGGTAATCTGCATGCGAACTCCGCTGGTATGTTTCGTTCATTTACTATTCATTTGGTTTCCAGGGTAGAACAACATTTGCATTTGGTGAGAACAGAAACATGGGTAACATTTGATCTGCATTTGGGCCAAACAGGCTCAATCTCCTTTCTAATAGGATTTGAAGCGGATTAAACGTCCGCTCTAAAGGTAAAGCAACACTGTTGTCCACTGCAAACATCATATTGTCTGCATATCTGCATCCTAGGCTAGGTTCGAGAGTAAACATCACTATCTTGGTTCTGATTGAAAGACCCCCTCCCCTTACATTAAGGTGAAAGGCATCTGAAGTGGAAAGGAAGCTTGTGTCCTCAAACTTTGAGCATAAAAAGTGCCTTAAGAGCTGTGCGTGAGTGATGGCCAGTAGGATTGTTTTTTTTTTTTTTTTTTTTTTTTTTTTTTTTTTTTTTTTTTTTTGTTTTTTTCTCATTTTTTTTTTTTTTTTTTTTTTTTTTTTTTTTTTTTTTTTTTTTTTTTTTTTTTTTTTTTTTTTTTTTTTTTTTTTTTTTTTTTTTTTTTTTTTTTTTTTTTTTTTTTTTTTTTTTTTTTTTTTTTTTTTTTTTCTTTTTCCCGCACTGCATTCAGACAACAATGGAGCATTGCAGGAGAAGCTAAATTAGAACTCCAGGGCTTCCAGGTTTAATGGAGGATGGCTGGTGAGCTGACAAGTGAGGGCTTATTGACACATCGATATGGCGCTGATGATTAATTAAGAGCGCCGTGTGTGTTATCTGTGAGATGTCCAGTCTGGAGGTGACATTGGAACAGGAGTCCTACTTTTTCCTTCTCTCATCCACCGCTTTCCTTCAGTACACAGCGGCCAATATCGGTAAACAAACCTCTGCCCTTTCTCCTCCACCCCTCCTTTCTCCTCCATTTTACAAATAGGCCTAAGACTTTAATCCGGATCCAGTGACAAACTTATCCCCAGTCAATAAGGTAAAGAGAACCTCCTATGAGGGATGTGCACTCTGCTGAAAAGCTTGGCAAAAGAGGAAACATCCTGCATCTCAAGTATTACTCACCCTTCAAGGAGAAGGCACTCGATAACGATTTTAGAGTTTGGCTTTGCAAACACTGCTCTTTTCAAACACAATCCAGTCTGCGAGATGCTTTTTTTCACCACAGTGATGTATCTTACATCTAATTAGCATTTAGCATCAAAATTTAATCCTCTTCTTTTGCTGATAACTGAGATATTTGGACTTTTATAAGAAAGTCGAAGATTGATGTCTTCCCCGACACATAGTGTGATTTCTTTAACCCTACGGTACATTAGCTGTACTAAGTCACATTTAGGATCTCTAGCTTAACGCCATACCTTCAGGATGCTAATCTGTCTTTGTTAGTCTGCCACGTGGTAACTCTCTACAGGCAAGCTTAAGACTGATCACCCTGCCTCCTCTTCATCTAACTCTGCTTTACATGCTACTATGCCGCAGCACTTTGTAATTGTCACAGGATGCCACTTTTGGCAAGTCAACCAGTCTTGTGTTTCGTGTAACTGCGGTATGGTGGTGGTTTGACACCGATAGTGTTGTGTAAGTGTGAAAGAAACAGAAAATATTCAGTCATGGATTTTTGGAATGAGATTGGATTCTTATTAATTTCCCCTTGATCCATCATGGATGACTACAAGTGGCACTTTAAAAAAAAATTAAATGAAGGAATCAATTTTAAGTTTTATTACATTAAAAAATAACTGAACTCCGACGGCTTTTAAATATAGGCTTGTTCGAGATGCATCGGCGCCACTCAAATCGATCGGTGTATGACATCAAAGTACCGTGAGAGCAATTCAAAAACATGAAGAGTCATCTGCTCTCCAATTGCTCTGTACTTTGATTTCATAGGCCGATCGGTCTGCGCAGTGCCGATGCATCTCAGAAAAACTAATGGTGCCTTTCAAACTGCGGTCTGTAGTGGAAGCTCCGCCAACTGACATCATAGGTTCCGTTGTTCGAGACCAGCAAGGTTTCAGGTCTCCGGGCTCTGGCTCAAGGGCTCCGGCTCTGGCACCAGCCCCGGTGGAAAAGCGGTAATATGATGATATCTCCTAAGGGTAACATGTAAAGTGTGAAAAGCAGCGGTCCTAATTCTGAGCCTTGTGGTCAGTGGCGTAAAAGGCAAAAGTGGGCGGGCACTAGTAACTAACGGATGGAGTCAGACTCAATATGCAGGTAATTACAATCATCATTTCTTGGATCCTATTGAAAAATAAACTGCAGAACACAGTGGAAGACACACATAGTAAAACTACCACGTCACCGTCACAAAAAGTGTTAATTTGCTATTTAAATTAATAGACCTACATATTTGGAAACAGCAGTAAGTCGCTAGCAAAAATCTTTGTGAGGACGACTGGCAACAGATGGTCTTAAATTCTTTAGACACCACACACTACACGATTTTAAACACAGACTGAAAACACTACCTGAGCCCAAATTACATTCATAATCGTGGTTCCCGCTTTACAGAATGAACCAGATCAGCCTGCACTTGGAACTGAAAAGTCTTACCGTTACTTGTGGGCTGATGGACGGGTTCTCTCTCTCGTCAGTGTGAGTTTTCAAGTCCTTTTACAGAATTATGCATTGCTACTGTTTTTCTAACATTTTCTAACACAGCTACAAATTACAGGCTAACTGAATGGGTGAATGGGGGAATGTACCTCTGGGGTGAAAAATATTCTCCAGGTTCACCAATGCCATTTGTTAGCAGAAGCCAATCCCGAAAAATCATACCTTAATTCAGAGAGCACACAGAGTTGGGCTTTGCCATGTGGCTGGTAGCACAGGATTGTTTGTGTCCTCTCAAAACAGTTTTCATGCTAGTTTCCAGCGCCTTGGGTACACCGTCCACACATATACACACACACACATTCCCTCATACACTTACGTCTGACCCGGCTGACCCGTATCCAAAGAAGCATGACTTCCCTGAATAACAAGGATCATTGTCTACTTCCAGTGTTTCACTCTGGGACTTGTCCCTGTAATATTGCCTGTATTTGAACACCCTGCCCTTGCCATTCACTCCATCTTCAATCCCCATAGGTTATTATACACCAAAGCTACCTGAAGCAGCTTATTCCCCAAGAGCTTGATCGCATGATAAAATGCTAGATTGAAAAAAGTGGAATATATATACACAGAAGTAGCCATAATCCCCGTCGTCTCTGAGCGAATCCAATTGTAGTCACAGATAGGTAGAGTCAGCTAAAATTTGATTGAGGCCCACAAGTGGCATGGCAGACTTAATGCAATGTGACATTGTTATGAGTGGCGCCATCGCACCTCTGCTTGTGATGTAATCTGAGTGCCGCCGAAATGAGAAAGCGAGGCGTAGTCGGAGCCCATGTGCTCGGTCCATATGAGGAAATGGAAAAATGCATGACAACATAATTTCTCCTCATAACTGGCTATTTGATTACAGAGAATATGAGATATTGAGACTCTATCAGATGATAGAATTAGAATCATCCCCCTTCATTGAAAAAGCTCATTGTTGTGGAGAAATCGTTGCTGTCTAGTTTCTTATCTGCATATGGAGAATGAAAAAATACAATTAATTTTTTATGTATCTGCAAATAATTGACACCATCCTTTACTATGGTTAGAAAAGGGCTTAGGATGATTGAGGCTGTGGCTATTGTTTAGGGCAAGCCTGGTTCATACCAGGATCACTATACACTAATTTGATTTCACGCATGCTGTTGAAGATGCATTAATCTTTCGTAGCCCATCGCTTGCCTCAGAGCTGGTGAATCAGGAGAGAGAGAGCAAAGGGTTAGCAGATTGGGGGGTTCAAGTACGTGCCCACCATGTTAAGCATATTATTTTGCCAGCAGACGTGCTTTCTGAGGGCAAGCAGTGTGAACACTACGGCATCGCAAGATGGCATTTACATCATTGATGAATTGTTTTTCCTCCTCCTGTACTGCTGTCTTTCCCTCTTACTCTTTCAGCATCATTTGCTGTCTGTTTTGTATCTCTGTTTATGCTAATGTAGTCTTGTAGTACGTATTACTATAGAAGCTTATTTCCGCTAAGATGAAAAAGACACAATAACCTTTTTTATGTTTTTATAAAAAAAAATGTCAAGCTTGTTTTAGTTATTTAGTTATTTATTTTTCAGAAATAAGCTTCTTTCCTTTCTTTCTCAGCTGCACAGACTTGAGGAGCTTGTGTTCCTTCCCAGTCTGTGCGATTTATTCTCAGCGGAACATCACAAAGTTCAAGCGGTGATGATATTACAGTCCTTTATGGATTTTGTGTAAATTAAGATTTTCCTTTTTATTTATGAGCCTATACAATATCAAGTTCTGTTGTGATGCTCACATAAGCATTTTGTTGGTTGAATCAGTTTTATTGTTTTATAATCCATTGTCTTATTATGAGAAGGCAAATTGATCATATACTGTTTGTGTGCATATGCTGTCATAATTTTTATGTCTGTTTGTCTTGATTTAATAAAAGGGGACTGGATGCCAATGATTTGGAGTGTCAACAAGTTTTTTTTAATTCTGCCAAATAGTTTACTGAATTGTAATCAGTGTGTAGCAGGGCCAAGGTTAGCATTACATTATGAGTAACAAAGGGTTAATTGTCTCACTGAATGTACAGTTTCATTGGTAGAGAAAGAAGAGAAACATTACACAAACTTGCAGCCTTGTTGCACCACATCTGAGAATTCAACCCAGCAACTAGGGCTGCACAATTAATTGAATTTCTAATCGCGATTACAATTATTGATGCCACAATTACATAATCGTTCAAAGTGGCAATTAATCAGTCCAAAGTTCCACTCATCCCGTCCCCTATCCGCACGTTACGCCCATACTGTTTTTTCTTCTACCATGTTTCTTAAGGGCTTCTTTCCAACTTGTTTTAGTTTTAGTATAACATTTTAATACCATTCATATTTTTATCGTTTAAAGAAGAAACCAATCCGATGTATATTTGACATTTGATTAATACTATAGAAAAGCACTAAAGGTTTTTCAGTTAGAGTGTTTTCAGCTTATTTATGTTCATATAAAAATACAGCATGCGGTTGCATTAAACAATGGTATAAACATAATTCAATGTAAATTGTGATAATCGTAATTAATAATTGCAATTACAATTTCAAGGGAATAATCGACAATTATGATTTTTGTCATAATCGTGCAGCCCTACCAGCAACCTTTCTCTTCTGCCACCCTCTGAAACTGTAAGCACTTTTATTACTTTTCATATAATTTGGGTTTCAGTAATAAGGTGTATTTGTGGGTCAGGAATATGACATGGCTAAACTTTTGCATGGTGTCTGTGGTTCAAACTGAACAGTGACATGTCTGTCTGTGGTTACAGATCACTGGAGGTCTTGTTTTTGAAAAATTATGATACCACAAGGGTCAGATTGGAGGCAACTGTGCTCACCAAGATAACAACCCCAGTCACGTTTTCAAAAGCAAAGTTCCAGCATTGAGGCTTCTTTTCATATCCTGTTTTGAAGGGGATAAAACATCACCCGCCCCACACCGGACCCCCAAGATGAATAATATGTCTTGTGCATCTGACAGTCTGTTGATATCAAAGAAAAGGTGGGGTTTGTTTTGTTACTTTGTCTCAAGTCAAACATACTCTGTGTCCCTAGGTTGTCCACGTTCATCAGCTTTCCAAAATCGGTCCTCGGACACCTAACACTGAAGGTTTTCTTGCCTCATTTGGGATCCATTGAAGGAAGTCTGCTGTGAAGGCATCAAACAGACATCTGCAAAGTCTACAACTGGCCCCCATACTCTCCTGGTTTTCAAAGACGTATGATAAGGGGATGGAAATATGAAAATGGACTTGGCAGGGGGTGGTGAGAATGCAATTTCCACCCTGCCTATTTCTCTCTGCCTGCTTAGGGGAAAGTGTTTCAGTCCTCTGATGTTCCTGTGCATCAGGTCTCAGAGAAGCTTCTGTAGTTAGAAGTTGTTAGAGCAGGGCTCACACGCAGGAGGAGATTTAAATTAACATTACATGTGGCCTTTCATGTTTCTGAGGTTTGGTGGAACTGCATGGACTTAGAGTCCTGGTGTAACCAAAGCCGCTTATACCTTTTCTGTACTGTGGCACAGGATAAAAGTTAGCATATCAACTGGTAACCACTTTTTTTTTTCTTTTTTGGGGGCATGTTTATGTGGCTTTATTGGGAAATCTCGATAGATTAAAAGACTTTCTAATGGCAGTGACTCAAGGGTACTTGAAGGGTGTTCAATCAATTGAGGATAACACATAGAAAAGAATGTTGATAAATGTTGACAAAGGAAAATAATTTAAATAGGGATTTTGTAGGGAAAATTTTCATTTTTTTGTAAAAAGTAATATTAGACTGAAGTCGCAGTGAAGTCAAGTGGCATTCATCTGACTACCAATTTCAAGTTGAAGTCATCAGGTTTAACCAACCCTTGTAGAGTATTTCTCAGTGGAGGGATGCCTCCAGGAGGGCATGCTGCATATCAGTATTTCTTCAGTCACAGAAAGGGCCACTGAGAGGTTAATTTGAGAGTCAAATGCGTGAAGGACGGATAGCTGCGGCAGAATTTGATTAGCTTTTCCCGCTCCGTAAATAAGTGAATTAATGGCAGCTAGTGACCTTGAGATTTATTTTATGAAAGCTTTCACAGGATGTGGAAAGGAAATAAACTCTGAGCATGGAGGGGGGGGGGTCCATATTCGAAGTATGATTTCATATCGGAGACCTCATATTATTCAGAGTTGGTGATGGAGCCTTTAGGTGCACCAGAGCACTGGGGTTTAGGATTATTATGACTCAAAATGAGCTGGGGTGCGTTTCCCAAAAGCATCGTTAGCCAACTATGGTTGCAAGTTCCGTCGTTACCAGCATAGTTCAATGATTCGGTGTTTCCCAAAATCATAGTTCAAACGAAACATTCGCAAACAGTGTCGCAAACTAGGTGGCTGGAACTAACCTGTGGTTAGAAGCATAGTTTCTTGTTAGTAAGATATATGGGCTTAAATAAATATGCTCTTGGGCACAATAAGCAAGCTAACATGCAACACAAACTATATCTTCCGTTTTATCTAAATAGAAAATGTATTTAATTATGTATTTTTTGCGCATGACCATTGGTAACGCCGTTTTTGGAAGGTGGCATGTGCCTAATGCCGACTGAACCCACCCCGGAGTATGACGTAAGAGGGAACCCACAATGAATCAAACATCAAATGAAGCAAAATTACAGGGAACAAAAATCGTAGGGGAAGGAGAAAGAAAGGGAAAAGGAAAGAACAGAGTAAAGGGGAAAAAAGGGGGTGAAAAAAAAAAGGGGGCCAATTGGGAAGGATGTCACGCATGGGGGTGAGGAATACGGAGGCTATTTTAACTGTTAGAGATCTCTAAGATGCTCTTGTATTGACATCTGGGTAAAGTTAGTCCTTAGCCATTTCAATACAGCACATCTTAGAGACTCTAATCTTAAATAGCATAAGTTACTTCCTCCACTCCTATCGTGTGACATCATTAACAATAGGACCTATTTTGTTGAACCAATTGGTGTCAAATGACGGAGATGGCGACGTGTTCGGGAACATCCCGTGACGCTCTAGATAGTTGTTTTCCACAACAATGCATCGACTATGGTGGTTAATCGCGGGGGGGGGAGTTCCATCGGTGTTCATGAAATTCATCCCCTTGTTGATTACATTTTTGTAATACTTGCTAGAGCAGCACAAACATTTTCTGCTTTGACACCCTCACATAAACCCACAAATTAAAGCTGCTTACTGAAGGCTTGAAATTTATTCAGATACTTGCAAGGTTATGGATTACGAAAAGAAAAAATTCCGAAAAAATGATTTTCATTCTTTAAAATGACATATATTATTTATTTTATAAAAGTCTTATTATTTTTATATCTATATAGTTTGTAATTATATTTATATTTAATATACCTATATATTTTAAACATTTTTATATATGTCCTAATAACTAGATCTCATTAAATGTTACATTTTCTTTAAAATCTTTAATATACAGCACAAACATGTTTCTATTTGATGCCTTCAAATAAAAAATTAATGAAAACCATTTACATTAAGATTGGTTATTTATTCGATAAGAGAAAAAAAATGATTTGGAATGCTTTATATACATGTTAGATTTTTTTATTTCATTGAATTGAATTTGCATATTAAATATATGTTATTTTATTTTATACATGTAAAAGAGATGTCCTAATTTTTCAGTAAATATACAATATCAATTTTATAATATATAAATAAATATAATATATTTAAATATTAAATGTTTTCTTCTTTAATTTACAGCAATAGATTTTTTTATTTTTCTACCTGATTTGTGCAAGACAGTCACAATCATTTTTAAAATATCACTTACACTGGCTCCAGATTACCTGTTGAAAGGATGGCCAACAGTCAAAGACTGTTTAGCTAAACTTGATGTTCACTTGACATGATTTAACACTTCTTTGGTTATATTGAACAGTCACATTCTTGGACTCTAGAAGGTACTAAAGTATAATCTTAAAAGCTTTTTAGGCAATTAAGACTCTAGTTACATATGGGACTAAAGCACATAACACTATACTTGCTAATATTATTACTTAGCTCTGCTAATATTTGTTCTGGCTGAGTGAGAGACTCTCATACTTTTGGCTGTGTTCAGCAGGCTTTGGTTGAGGCTAATTCCCCGTCTCACAGCTTCCCTTTGAGGTTGATTTCACCGCTTGGATGTGCACATGCTGTGGATTTCATCCACATATGGCTTCAGCTATATAGCAATCATTCTCGGCTGGTGTCTCAATTTAGAACCACGGTCGCTGGTCATTCTTTACGCACTGGCTAGAAAATTAAGTCCATTTCTTTTAGCTTTGTGGTGTCTATTTAAATTAGAGTCCATTTGCATATTTCCTCTGAGAGGAAAATGGCTTTAGATGCTGATCTTGATTAATGAACTCTTATCAGGCAGATTAATATATATTCTGTCACACTTTAAGGACTGCGTTACAGCAGTTAGCTTGGGCTTGTTTTGGCTCTCGTTCTTGTTCAGCCCCCAGACAATTTCTCACTCGCAAACATATACTTCAGTGAGAACATTTAGACATTTTATGGTGATATTTTCAGAACGTTTAAAGTATGCAGTCTAATCAGCCAAGATGACACTCTCGCTAGCCAAAAGCCTCCTCCTCTTTAGAAATGCTCATGTTCAATGTATTAATGCTTCTTGAAGTAATTGCGTATGCCGTTAAGGAAGTGAATTTGCAATCGGGCAAATGCATGCATGCACGCACTTGGCACAACACCTCATTAATAACTGTTGTTTTATTTTTCCCTGCCGCCATTGCAGAGGTGCAGAACGTTGTGCCTAGGTGGATTGGAAATGACAGGGAGATACATTTCTCTGACTTCCTGTTTCCCATTCAAATTAAAGACACACCTTTTGGTCCTCTAGAATGCAAACTCAATCAAACAGCCTGTGTTTTGTCTCATAGGAGCACTTGCATCTGACCTTTGACCTCACAACTCAAACAGAAGGTAATGGCTGTCAGTTAAGTAGAGTTTTTGGCATTGGGGAGCAAAGTAGCCCACAATAAGTGCCTGTGCTCAAAGACACATACACACATAAAGAGCATCTTATTCTAAAATTTGTTTGATATCCATGATAGATGTATGAGGCCCACGCTGACTCAAATACCTGTCAGCTAGAGGAAGGCGGTCGTGAGTGATCATCTCTGGTCACACGTATTGCCTCTGCAACACTCCAGACAGCTTAATCAGCAGAATCTTGAAGGCAGGAATTCATCACTCATTACTTTTGCTATCAGCAATTAGCAGTGGGAGGTAGATGATCCTGCTTTCAGAGGCCAGGATCAATCCGTCCATCTGTGCTCCAATACCAGGGGCAAGTGCAGCCTCACGTTCACCGCATGATGGATGAATGGAATGGCACTGTGTTACTGGTAATGTGGCCTAATAAATATTGTTACTGGAATATTGTTTGTGAATTTGCAGAAAACATGATTGATTGATTGTTTGAGATGGATTTCACTGGCTAGATGTGAATATTTAACTAATTTTACCACATTTTAAATAACAACGTAGAGGAATTTCAGTGCAAAATCACATTTAGAAATTTTAAATTGATCAAAATTGACCTTAAAGACATTTATAATGTTACAAAAAAACAAAAAAAAACCACCAATCAGCATATTTAAAAAGTGATTCTGAATGATTCTGTAACTGAAGACTGGAGTAATAACTGCTGAAAATTCAGCTTTGGGTAACACTTTATTTTAAGGACCAATTCTCACTATTAACTAGTTGCTTATTAGCATGCATATTACTAGCATATTGACTGTTTATTAGTACTCATAACGCACATATTAATGTCTTATTTTACATGACCATATTTTTGATCCCTTAAACCTACCCCATACCTAAACTTAACAACTACCTTACTAACTATTAATAAGCAGCAAATGAGAAGTTTATTGAGGGAAAACTCTTAATTAATAGTGAGCATGTGTTCCCTATTCTAGAGTGTTACCCAACTTTGCATCACAGGAATGCATTACTGTTAATATTTTAAAATATATTCACATAGAAAACAGTTATTATAGTTACAATAATATTTATTTCACAGTATTACTATTCGTACTGTATTTTAGATAAAATAAATGAAGCATTACCTCTTAAAAAATGAAACATTACCCTTTAAAAAAATATAATTTTTATTTTTAAGAAGTTGCTAAGCATAAGAGACTTTGAAAAACATTTTTAAAAAAATCGTACAGACCCCAAACTTTTTAACAGAAGTTTGTGTGTATATTTATACATATATATCCAAAAAACATAATAACACTATGGTATTTTTGGGTACTTTTGTGTTAGTGACACTGTGCTCCTGAATTATCAAGTCCTAAACTATTGCTCGGGCAATAGGAACTGTTTTCTTGCTTCAAAAGAAACCCCATTTGGGAACTCAGCATAGGGACTGTATGACAGTAACGAAAACTCTGTAAAGGAAGATAAATCCTGAGTTCTACATGAGGTTATTTCTTCTTCCCCTCTCTTACAGAAGTTAATAAACTCTGGTCAATAGCAGTCAGACACCTAAGACTAGATAGGGGAAGAAGGGAAGGAAAGAAACTCCAGTAATCCTCCTCTTCTATTATGTTTCTTTATTGTTCTGTGCCTCATGCCTTTCAGCAGTGGAAGCATAAACTGCCCTTAATAAGAAGCAAATCTCATCAACTGGAAAGAGAGAGATGTTATTTTCTGTTCCAGCATGAGGAATGTTTCTTCTCTGCTCCTAATTACATAGAATGAAATAAGGCTGTGATATTGCACAGAATTTTATTGTGGCAATAATTCCCCGGCCCTGGTGGCATTATGCTGTATGAACAGACTGGGAGAATGTATCTTTGCTGAATCTAAGGTTTTGCATCAGCTGTTGGCCTTTATGGAGGACGTCAGCCAGACCTGTCCTCCACCTTTTCTCTGATTTTGTGAAAAGTCACTGGCTGAATGCTTCAGAATGTAGTTGCAAGTTTAGGATTTCCTTTCATTTGCACACGCTCCATTGTGTGTTTTGATAGGCTTTCGAGAAATTTCATCATTTGATCCAAAGTGGTGAAATTTACCAAAGTAATCCAAGGTTAAGGATGCTGAAATAATACCTTTTCTTCACATTCTGCAAATAAAAAACAGTATTAAGTTACATTATGATGTGAATGTTTTTAGCAAGAGCTTGTTTGTAAAAGTGCTCAAATGCATGCATGCTGTTTTCAATTTCCTTTAGACTGAAAAATCACTATAGCCCCTTCTGTCGAGAAAGATACCCTGAAAAAGCATCTTTCTCCATTGATGGCCATTCAGATTAAGCCATTACTTGTTAAATAAAAAAATTAAAAAAACTGAAAGCTGAAAATATATATAAAACAAATATTTCATATAGTATTGATGAACCTATTGTATCTCAGTGATACTAAAAACAACACTGATTGGATATCTACTGTATATAGATTATTTTTTTTATAATATGATAAAATATTGTATTAGAAAATATTGTAAAGTTTTAGATGTTTTACCAGTGCTCGATTGATTTTTAGACAGATCTCAAAACTGTACTTTTTTTCTTCCCTCTTTCTGTCTCCCCCTATCAGCTATCAGGGAATCATTTTCCTGCAGCTCAGGTGAATGGCTTAAAACAATATAAGATGAGCACAGATGACAGATTTCAACATCAGGGAGGTCTTGTGCCAGCTGAGCGAGTACCATTGAGATGAATATGAATGCTAATGGATACCTCTCTCCAGGAATTATTATTAAATCTCCTTGAGAGACAATCCATGTGTGGTTATCTTGGCTCTGTGCGAGACTAGAATACCAAAGGTACATTCTAAACCAATCAAGCACTTTGTATCTGCATGTTGTAACAGCCTGAGGCTCTCATTTCTGCTGCATTCTCTGTATGGTAAATTATTGCTTTGTTTACAATTGGATCCTGCTTAGCTTACAGTCATCTATCTTGGGCACCTTATTGCACTTATTTGCAATATGATAACAACTTAAGTTCAATTTTCACAGCTTTAACTAGACCTGCTGGGAATATGTTTGCTCTCAGCACCTTGACTGGAAGATGTCCCCATCACTCCAACTCCATATTACTGTCACGTAAAGCGTGGCAATGTAATTATTCCATATGAATTATACCATGCAGTATCTCTCAGTCAATGATTGGGGAGGCAAAATTATCTCCTCAAGGTAATTGAAGCCTCCCGACTTAGAAGCATTAGATAAATTAGCCAAAGTTTGAGATTGTTTTCTTCTTCTCCTTTAATTTCAGAGTGCATCACTTTGTAAAACCCTTGACAACAGTTTAGGGGATGTGAGAGTTTAGAAAGGCAATTGGCTGGACTGATTGCGGAATGCTGACGGCTTCAAAGAGGGACCCTGAGCAATTTCACCATTCACTCTGCACCATTGTTTTGAGTTATTATTCTGTTGCCTCAGTACTGCAAATGTTAACTAACCGAGAAGCCCACTCCAGCTGCAAATGTATTTGGCCGTTTGACTTTCCAGCGAGGGTTCAAATGCAAATCATCCTAAAAAAACTCCTTCTTAAAGCAACAGTCGTTCGTCCCCAGGGAGATTCAGAGGCAGACATTAAACAATATAGCAATATTGCTGAAATTAGCAGCAGAACACATTTAACTCATGGTGGAAATGTTGAGTTTTTTTATTTTGAGTGGGCGAGAGTGGAAGAGGAGGATGATTTCTAATGTATGCTCAGTTTCAGGGGTCAGGGGTGTTTACTGTGGTGAACATATTATCATCTAAATCAGCGTTTATGTGTAATGGCAGGATTCCATGTTTAAAAGATACCATTTAAGTGCCAATTCTCTGTGAACTGGATTGAATAGTATCACGATTTCATACACAGCACTTTTAGGCATGTGCATCTAGTATGATTAGAATCACTGTCACTTTACTCACTAGCTCACTTAATGTCCTCTTAAGTGTTGCTGCCAATCTCACTATTCAAACTATACACTTTAGTCCCTTTGTGATTTAGATCCATTTAGAATACACGTTATAATGAGGATTTTTTCCCCCCCACCAGTGTTTTTTTTTTCTTCTCCTTGGCCTCTATTACCTAATTTCTTGCTGGTGCTGGGATCATAATCCAATTGTGTGTCCTTGAAGTGGATAGAGTTAGAAGTGTACTTTTAGAAGGGAGGAAAATGGCCCACAACTGCACTGAAAACCACTAAATTCATCTACCCAGGCACATTGGAAACACTGTACGTGCCTTTGGCATAAGACACTTTATACTGTATTAAAATGATCGTTTGTATGAGGTACCACATTGGAGAAATCTTTTGTACTGGCGATTTGTGATCGCTTCACTAAGTGTATCCTTTGCTTATAACGGCTGCACCATCTAATATGACATTTGGGCTGCTTGCAACGTTTGGGAAATTTCAAAAAGGAAATATGTCCAGTGAATGGCCATCAGTTTAGATCTTTTTTTTTCATTCCTGTGGCTATGCCAATGGTTTTCCTCACTTTCTGTGGCTAGCGTGTATATGTTTGCACTATTTAGCCTTGAATAGTAATAAACAAATTTAGGTCACACTTTACAAAAAGCTCCCATTAGTTAATGTTAGCTAATGTATTAACAAACATGAACAAACAATGAACTTGAATCTACATGTTACAGGATGTATCATCTTTGTTAAATGTTGGTTAATGAAAATACAGTCATCATTGTTAGTTCATGTTAATTCAGTGCATTAACTAATGTTAACAAGCACAACTTTTGATTTTAATAATGCATTAGTAAATGTTGAAATTAACATTAACTAAGATTAGTAAATGCTCTAGAAGTATTGTTCATGCTTAGTTCATGTTAACTAAAGTAGTTTACATTTACATTTAGTCATTTAGCAGACGCTTTTATCCAAAGCAACTTATAAATGAGGACAAATGGAAGCAATCAACACTCACAGCAAGAAAAGCTACTGATATGGCAACGGGCTGGTAACAAGTCTCAGCTTAGCGTTTAGATACAAGTACAGTGAGGGGTTTTTATTTTCCGTGTTCTTATTAAATTAGATAATCGAATAAAAAGAGGAAAACAGATGAATAGAAAAAACGCCCAATAGAGCCCGCTTTTTAAAAAAGAAAAAACAAAAAGCAGTTAGTA
Source organism: Sinocyclocheilus anophthalmus (assembly GCA_018155175.1). Lineage (NCBI taxonomy): Eukaryota > Metazoa > Chordata > Actinopteri > Cypriniformes > Cyprinidae > Sinocyclocheilus > Sinocyclocheilus anophthalmus. Next base: position 21,213 of record JADLZN010011357.1, on the reverse strand, counting down.
ATCGGGAGGTTTGACGCCTGAAACAGCTAATACAGGGGCAATTGTTGCTTAATAGAATTAGAAGAAAAGGAGAGGGCTAGTTGGAGGGAGATCACAATAAAAGTATGGAAGAAATGGCTTTTTAGAAGGATTCTGAAGAGGGCTCAAGGACAGTGGGCGAGGTCATTTCCCCACGGAGGGGAAACATTTCATTTAAAACGTGTGACAAGTGATTTGGTGCCCTTTGTGATGGCTACAATAAAAGCAAACGGTCACTTTCAGAACGCAAACTTATAGGGGGCACATAAGTCTGAAGTGATGAATTTAGGTAAAGGGGTGCAGAGGCAGTGGTGGTTTTGTAGGCAAACATTAAAGCCTTGAATTTTATGCGAGCAGCTATTGGAAGCCAGTGCAAATTGATAAACAGAGGTGTGACGTGCATTCTTTTCGGCTCATTAAAAATGTATCTTGCTGCCGCGTTCTGGATTAATTGTAAAGGTTTGATAGAACTGGCTGGAAAACCTGCCAAGAGAGCATTGCAATAGTCTAGCCTGGACAGAACAAGGAGAACAAAGGCCTCTTGTGATGGTAAAGCTGAATTTTCACATGATCCAGTCAATAAGTGTCCCATGGCCCTTTAAGATCCTTAGGTAATATGCTAATTATGGAGCTAAAAGAAACATTTTAGTTATTTAATTATGCTGAAACCAGTGTTTAATGTTTTTTGTGGAAACCATGATAAAAACAATTTCAGGATTTTTTTTTTTGACTATAAAAAAATAACAAGGATAATATAAAACGGTTGATTTACTAATAACAGTAATAACTAACTAATGTTGGTTCAGGGTTGACATCATCTGAGGTCCTCTGAGGGGTAGGCATCATCTCTTCTTAGGTGTTCGGTCATCTCAGATCTTTGTAAGGGTTGGATCCAGATTGAAGAATGGTAATACCATGGTATTTACATAATACATCAGTATGCTTCAAAAATATACTGTAATATTATGTCCAGAAATAGGCAAATACCATAGTATTTTTTGTTACTGTATAATCTTACAAAAATTCTGTAGGATATCAACATATTTCAATGTTTCCTTTAATATACTGTACTATTATTCATTTCAAAAACATGCTTGCGATAATAAGCTATTGTGGTAGCTAATAACTGCCTGCAAAATCTCTTTCCCAAACCTGCTGTCTGCTATATTGAGACGCTATCCCTACCACTTTGTCTCCATAGAAACAAGAAAACCTCTTGATGTCCGCAAACTTTGGGTTCTTAGTGCAGAGGAAGGTGATCCCTCTCGCTGCGGAGCCTTGATGGATCTATGTTCATCTGCCCTGTTTTGTTCCTCCCCTTGTACTCATTCATCTTCTGGCAAAAATGAAGAGGCTGTCGCAGTTCAGCCGTCATTAATTTTTCATGAAAATATCAATTATGTCCTGGCATAGAGAGTTCGCATGCTCCACCCTGGAGGAATCGGCCATCCTCCATGCAATCATCCCAAATTTGGCCTTGTGCTCCGCTTATACCCTTCATCCCCAACTCCCTCCACCCTGAGAGCCGTACTCTCCTAATTAGTCACCAGGAGGAGAGGGGGCTCTATTAGGACCAGTGATGAATCATTATCTTCCGTAATTGGCCCTCCAGTCCCCCAGGGGGTACCCTGCTCCAGACTGCCCAGCTGGAGGAGCCTTTCCTGCCACGGCATGAAACTGCAGAAGGAGAGTGAGCCAAACATATTTTTTTACTGCAAAGCCTCCATTAATAATCCCGAACCTCAGCTCATACTAATAGGTTCATATTAATCATTGTTTGGGTGATGCGGTTCTGTAATTGAGAGCCGCCTTAAGAAGATTAATTTGTTGTAATATTCATCACAGAGGGGAAGAGAGCTATTGGTATTCATTATGATGGTGATGTTGCCACAGCAATTTTGCAAAGGCGGGTAAAGCTTTGTGAATGTGGCCTTGTGAAATGATAAACAACCCGTTTATGATTCTGTATTACTCCACAACAACAGTTTGGATTCATTTCCATATAGCGAATATGTTTTTTCTTTGTTAGAGCAAAAGTTGTCTCTGTGAACCCATTAGATTTATAAATACTGTAGGACTATAAATATGATTTTTCTTGTATACTGTCAGTAACTCTGAATGGCGATTCATACTGAATTTTGTTCAGAATGATTTTGTTCATAGCTCAGTAAAGAGTATTGGTGTGTTCAAGTCCTCTTGGGAAGTTTGTATTTATGAGTTTGGAAGTCATAATTATGACACCAGGTTTGTTCAAGTCACCTTAGTCAGAGCAAGATGGCAATGTACTTCTTGTACAAAAAAAGAAAGGTTTTTTTAAACTCTACTAAAATTAATAATAAACAATATGTCAGGTCTTTTTGCTTTGTTTTTATTCAAGGTTCTGTTAATCGATTTGTTATATATTCTCATATCGTAATTGTACAATATTATGGTACACGCAGCTTAGATTTATTATAAATAGAAAAAAATTATGGTCAATAAATTTGCTGCATCCATTGCGTCCAACATGATTTCTCACTGAGAAGACCCAAACTTGAAAACTGTGGGCTTAAAGAAAGTTCAGAGTTTCTTACTCGTAATTATGACTTTGGTGACATTCATAAATGGATCTTGCTGACATGACTTGAAAGCACCATATATTTAAACAGTGTGGAGATCATCATATTCATCATTATGTGTGACCTTCTCCATTAGGCCTGAACATGACTGTGCTAATTAGAATAAAGACAACAAGATACATTCTCAGACATGTTAGACTTTTATTTACATAGTCTTGTCTCTATCCTTTTTTAACCAAACCAGAGCTGGTGCCAAACCTAGTCTTGTTCCATCTAAGAAATGTTGGTTCTGGCCCTGAAAAATGGGATCTCCTTAATGATGTTTTAAAATGCTTGATTTTATCTCATATTTGTATGCTGAAAAAAACTGAAAGTAAACCATCTATAGAAATTTGTGAGCACTGTGTTGTGTTCTCACACAAGTGTTGTTTGATAATGCATTGAGTTAGTGTTCAGTGATGTATTGAGTTTGAGTGTGCTGAAAGCATTCTGTCATGCCTGACCAATGTATGTGTTCGTTTACTGGGGTCTGAAAAAGAGAGGTTAAGTAAAAAGATATGATAAATTGATGTTACTCGCTGTGTCGGTGTGATCCTTATCAAACGGAACACACTGTGGCTGTGTAGTGATATTAAAACACTGAACATCCCGACCAAACGTTAATGATTTTATATTATATTTATATTTTATTTGTATTTTTATTATTTTTATCCGTCTTTTTATGTCTTTTTCTAAGAACTCTTGGTTGATAATCGTCACAAAAACCAATCAAGACCACATGAAGTTATAATGGCTGCATCAGCCAAAACTTAATGGAGCGAATTTTTTTTTTTTTTTTTTCCTTTTTTTTTTTTTGCTAGACCCTTGGGATAAAAACCGTTATGATGAGCTTTTTGTGGACCGAAATCACAATCTACACTTAAAAACGTGATACATACTCACTAAACTGTTTATTGTCTTTGTTAACTTGATGAGCAACGTTTTTCAGGGTTGTACTGAAAAAGACTGGAAGGACTTGTTACTTGATAGTAGTTGATTATATGTGCAGAAGTGTACTTTTTTTTAGATCAGGGGACTATGTCTCATAATTGCTTGCAATTTTCACAGTTGCAACTTTATTTCTCATAATTGTGACTTCATTTCACAATTGTTAATTTTTTAATTGTGATATATTTATTATATATCAGTGTTACTTTTATATCTCATCTGCGACTTAATTTCTCACACTTGACTTGACTCAATTTTTTGGTAATTAAGACTACATCTTACTTTCTGATATTTTCTAATTTTAAAATATCTCACCATTACTGTTTTATTTATTTATTTCTATGATGGCTTCAGAGAAAACATCAAAAAATTAGAAACAAAGAACGATGAATTTTCACTACCTACTTTAATATATAACTTGCATAATAACAGTATATATATATATATATATAATGTTGAATTTCCAGTGTTTGTTGAAGAAGCAGTCTATCTGCAAAAGGAGAAAAGTCTGCAAATTAAGTCAGCAACTTAGAAGAAAGCTACTTCTTCATGGATGAGAGACCATGGAAGTTCTTGGCTCACGTGCACGGCAGCAGAATGAAGATGCTACTTGTGACAAACTGGCTAATGTTTTGAGCACTAAGCCTATCACTTACACTGTCAGTGTGTTTGTTTATATACATACATGTGCTTGTGTACACAGGAACGCCTGGAATCTGAGATCTAACAGCCACCATGAGACACATCAGGTAATCATTCTTTAGCTGTTGGTTTACATTGTCTGTCTGTCTGTCTGTCTCTCTGTCTTTCTGTCTGTGTGTCAATCAATCTGTCAGTCAATCAATCTGTCAGTTGATCTATCTATCTATCTCATCATTAATTCAGGTAAAATACCAAGTCAAATTAGATTTCTAGCTAGGTTGAAACTGAGTGTTCATCTTTCCAGAGTTCTGTGGGTATTGCTAAGCCATTCTTCCTCCCACCACTTATCCTAAGCAACTTTCCTCATTGACTGTGATGGCAAGGACAAATGTTCACCCCTTCTTTAAATTCTTTGTTCTTTTGAGTCTACATTTCTGAAGCCCTGATGGGGATTGCCGAAACAATAACCAGTAGATTTTCTCTCCAGCTTTGCTTAAAAAGAAAAATCACCTTTGCCAACTATGATGAATGAGACCTCTCAAATATATATGCATTTATTTTTCACATATTATGCAAGGTTTTGCATGTTACTGGGATAAATTCGACATGTGGATGTTAGAAACACTGTAGCTTCAGGCATCTTGTCTATGTGGGTCCTTCTTAATGGGATGGATTCATAAATAGACAATCATAGTGCCTTTGTTTTTGTAAATCTTCCTGAATAAGACAGAAATTCAGCAGAAATTGAAATTTGGTCCAACACAGCTTTGAAAATTAGATAAAAATGTTGAGAGAGGGTTTAGTGTAAATAAAAATCTGAAAACTGAGTAAGAACAGGGCAAAAGTTTTATGACCCTCACAAGGATTTAGAGGCCTGGAAATTATTCTTTTTTATTTTTCCCCAGGAATGAGGTCAGTCTCCTGCTATGAGGACCAGCTCTTCATAAGTGCTAACTATTACTTTAGAAGACCCCCAAATATGAGGATCCCATTGCAATGGACCTCGTAAGTGTTATAATATAAATTTATATTATATGTGATATATTGTTATACCCCCTTGCGACCCCCACTTTGAAAACCCCTACTCTAGAATTTTACAACCAAACGCTGGTTGTAACAGTGTTAAACCAATACCCTTCCAATATTAAACCCTCCTAATATCCCTCACTGCACCAAAACAGAGCACATTCATTCTAGAAATTACTGATGGCCTTCTTTGGTAGACTGGTCCGGATTAGGTGATCTTTCAAGGGAGTGTCTGAGATCGCTGGCAGCTCTGCTAAGCATTGAACCATTATTACGTAAAATCTGGCTGGACTCATTCATGCATTTCTGTTTATTTTCTATGTCTTTTTACCAGCTGATTTGCAGCTGTTTTCAATAGAGAGCATGCATGCTTCTCTGTAATGGCATTTAAGAAACCATTAGAGGGAAGAAAACTGCAATAAATTAGGAGTTATTCAGTAATGAGCTCATGAGTGAAGCGCTCTAGAGTTCTTATTAATGACGGCTGGTCACAGACACTTAATTCAAAAACATTAGCTCTAATTCATTTGTTAATATTTATTAGAGTGGGTTCTGAAAGAGGAATGGTTTAGAGACGATGGAGTTGTAATTAGGCTTGGGCTGAAAATGACTCCAAGTGACTTACTGGCTCACTGGCAACTCCTCACCAAGTTCATTATGAAGCTCGACTCCTCTGCAGAGCTCTTGGGTCAGTGAGAGAGAACAGGGAAACTGACCTAGATCAGCCCCCTGCAGTTGCAGTAATGTTCAATATCAAAACAGGGCTGGATGATGGAGAGATGAATATTCTGATAATTAGAGCTGGAGTTAAAAAGCAGCTTTAATTAGAGCAGGGCTATAATGGACTGTTGACTGAACCCCATGAATTGTATGAAGCATTTAAGGCAGTTTTTTGCAAAAAAGAAAAAAGAAAGAAAGATAGATACCAGAGATAAACAAAATATACACTGTAAAATAATTTAACAGTAAAAGATTGCAAAAATGCTACAGTAAAAACTTGTTAAATGGTTAACGGTAAATTCCCCTACTATATACGGTGAAAAACTGTATTGGACCGTATAATTTATAGTGAATAACTGTTAAATTGACATTCCCAGAATTCCCTGCTTTACGTTTCAAATTGTATGTGTTTTTTGTTGTTGAAATAACTGTTTCTTCTTAGTTTTTTCTAATCAGTTTTGTATATTAGGGTTCTATGTTACACCTAATGTTGTTAAAGGAATGTTTATTGCATTATTTCAGTTTCATGTGTGTTACCATGATGGTGTTTAGTGTTTGTGTGAATGACATGTGCGCCTTCTATATACGTATATTATTATTTAAAAGCTGTGATGGGCTTTGGTTCATCATGTGACTTTCTCATCACCACCTGCATTTGGTGGGTTATCAGTGTATTACAAAGGTACAAAACAGATTTCAGTACTTCAATAGGTTGGTATATTAACATTATATCAGTTAATGAAACTACGGTATTTAACTGTAAATTTAAGGTAAAACCTAAAATGATGCTACCGTATTTTTTATGGTAAAATTCCAGCAACCACAGCTGCCGGTTTTTTACCGTAAATTTTACAGAATTTTTGTTACAGTGTAGCAGGGTCTATTATAGCGCCCCTCGTTATTCCTGTAATGGCAAAGCAGAAATAATTCTGATATGCAAATTTATTGCATTAAAAAAAACCTTACTATTATCAATGTTGAAAACATTCATGCTGCTTGTGATGCAGGAATGTTTTCTTTTCAGCAAAGATGAATAGAAAATTCAAAGGAACAATTTTTATTTAAAAAATGTTTGGTAACAATGTAGAAGTTTTACTGACACTTTTTGTTTTGTTAATTTAATGCATCTTTGATGAATAGAAGCATTGATTTCTTAAAAAATATATATCTTCCTGACCCTAAAGTTATATAACTATACAATAACATATAAATGATGTGTCTTTACAGTATATATAGTACATACTATATATTTATTTCTCTCATTGTTCTGAGATGTGTTTGAATGCATATATTCTCTATTAAAAATACCTATATCTCAAGGGAAAGAGAAAAAGAATGAGTTCCTAACCAATAGCGACAAAGAGAAGCAGAGACAAGATAACACTAACAGAAAGAGAATACAAAAGACGAAAGCTCTGGTTATGTGAGCCAGCACTCTGGAGGTAGAGTGAGCGACACTGTCCTGTTCGGTGACAGCACTCGCTGTGGGGCTTCTGTCCCCTCAGACATTCAGGGGTGAAGGAAAGAGCGGAGAGGGGAAGGGGAGGAATCACTCCAGGGGAGTGCTAGAGGAGGGGTGGCGAGGAGCAGTCATTCCCATGTGGCTCAAGCCCATCAGCACAGTCAAAGTGAGGAGCACAGGGGGCACTTGTCTCCTCTAATCACACCACATCCCCTCTGATAAAACCATGCACCGCGTCCACCACTCACTAGGCTCCCGCTGGAGGAGATGCAGACGATGAGTGTGATTTGTTTGTTCTAGAGTTTACAATAGCTGGTTATTTGCTTGTTGGAAAAGTAGAACAACATAAGTGGTATGATTTATGAGCACTGTATGACAAAGCAGTGATACAAGTCATATTAAGGATATTTTAGGTTAATATGGTTAATTTGTAACGCCATTACATTAGACTACAAAGTTTGCAGTTTAGTGGATGTTACTTTTCATTTGTCTAAATAAAAACCTTCCTTTGAGAACTATACACACTTTTGTAAGCTTCAAATAAAATTTCCAAAGACATTTTCTATTTTATGAATTGACTATGAAATAAGATCCTATGGGGAAAATGTGCTTTAAATAAATCGAGTACTTTTTCTTGTGCATACTAAATATAAATATTTTACTAATAACTTATGACAAAATTAATTTATATATTGTAAATATTCAGAAAGTTTTCTTATGTTGAACTTAATATTCAAAAGGTCAAAAGTTGAACATGAATAATCAGAAAAATATTATGAGCCTATTTAGGACTTAACAGATATTATTAGTGTAATGTGTTTAAGCACATAGCCATAAGTTATATTATCTAAAATGATAATTTATTATATACAATTATAATATTAAAAATATGTATTTCCCTTTATGATTATTTATAATATCTGTACCTATGTGAAATTTTTGACTGTTTTAAAATATATATTCCTCCTTCTGTCTAGCTTCGTCTATTCCATAGATAAAATGTAAACTTATAATTGCTAATTTCAAACATAAACAACAAGCTTGCAGTGTAGCTTAATTTTTTAGAAAAGAAATTACATAATAAGAATTTCAAGTACTTATTTAGCAACTTATTTTTTTAATAATGAAGAAAAAGGGGACAGTTCAAGACTTCATGTTTGTTTTGGAAACTTACTACATGTGTAATTTGAACTTTTCAACAAATGAATAGCAATTTAAGTTTGTGGTTCACATTAGCTTTTATAAGAATAGGTGCTGAAAAGAAAATTCTGTGTCACCATTATAAGCGAGTTCTTTTTATCCAGAAAAATAAAGACGTGAGGCATTGGAATGTGGATTTAAGCAATGCTGAATTTCAGCACTCATCACACTTTCACATGAATTGTTCTCATCCAATCATCACTTTTTTTCTGTCCTATTATGAAGTGTATGTAAAAAACAACAGTAATCATTGTTTTTTTCCGCAGTCATAAACCGTGAAGCCTCGAAGAGCGTGACTCCATCCAAACAATAATCCTGGTGAGTAATGGTCAGCTGCTAAATTTATTTTTATTATACGCTCTGCATTCGAAACTGTTCAAAAGTCGTATTTGTTGTATATATATTATATATAATATATATATATATAAATATATAAATATTTTTGTATATTTTTAACTTCAAGCCACAACAAAAATTTTATTTCCTTTTTTATTGTTGACGTTCCATGAAAACAAATAAGATACAATTGCAAGAAGCTACACTAAAGTCCTCTCTTTTCTAATCTGTGTTGCATTTGCACATTTTTCTCATCAGCCAACATTTTATTTTTCGAAGACGTCAGCATTTAATGCTGCTTTTAGCTGCCAGCCATCCTAAACAGCTACAATTGAATCATCAACTCAGACTAAGTAACTGAGCATTAATGCTATTGTTTGTGAGTCATAATTAGCATTTTGTCTAATTGTGTCTGCAGGGAAACATGGGGTTAAAAGAGGCAAGGACCCTTTAATTCAGATTTAACTCTTATGCCACAAAGCACAAATCAGCCTAGCACTATAGTCAGAAAGATAATTACTTATCTCTTAAGAAATAAGGACTCAAGGGCTTTTTCCCCATCATCTCACCCCCCTCCTCTCTCTATTCTCTCACACACACACACACACTCGCATTTAGCATATCCGTCGTTATTAAGAAATACCTCTCTGCCCTTGGTTTCATGCCAGTCTGTAATGACTTTGATGGAATGCGTGGAGCTATGCCACCTTATTTCTGGATGTAACCTGGTGTGAAGGGCACTGACCAAACAGATATGGAGAATTATGCTGCTAATTACTGAAGCATGAGATGCCTAAAGCTCATTAATTCAAAGAGAAGCTGCTTAAATCAGATGCACACACAGCCTGTAAAATACCAGTACTATTTACCACTATAATAGAATATCAGATTAGCAACAAGCACATAAAGTGACCCTGAACAGCTTACAGAATGTTTTTAATTTCATTTAAATTGTTTATTTTTGTGCGATTTTTTTTGTCAAATATATGATATTGCAGTATCATTAATAATGTCATTAATATTATTAATATTGAGGATGTGTGGGCAGTTTTTTTTTTGCATTAGTGGCATTTAGTATGAATCTAGTAAATTTAAATTGGTTTAAGCATAGAAGATTTGTTTTCAGATTTTTTTTAAAGGCTCAATACTTTTTAGAATAAAATGTGAAAATATGTGGATAAAATATAACTGCTAATTTGTGATGAGGATGCGCAATACATCTGAGTAATGATACTGGTTATGTAAGATAATACAGGAAAAGCCTTGTAATTAGAACATGAAATTATATTTGTTAAAGTATTAGAATAACAGTGCAAAAATATTATAAATCATACGTAAACTGCTTGCATTTTCTCAAAAGAAAAAAAAACTGTTCTGAACGTCATTCCACTCTGAACAGCATAATTTTTTTCTGTGAAAAGTTCATTTCTGAGGTAGTTGGTACCAGACAAGGGTCTCCTTTGTCATCCTAAATAGATGTATCGGCGCTCCGCTCTGCCTTTTCTACAGATCAGAAGAAAAACTGTAATGAAAGTGAACAAATGAAATAAAATAAAACAGGGTCACACATCACTATAAGGGCACCAAATGGTCACTGGCATGGAAGTAATCTTTTTTTCTTGTGTTTCTGCAGAAAAATGGGAAAAAGCCATCAGCTCTAGACTCACAAAAAGAGGGGGGGGGGGAAGCAAGTTGTTATTTTGCCTGAAGCGCAGCTAACTGCATCAACAACAAAAAAATGTACAGTCTGCGCAGAGTGCTGTGTGACACAGGAAACCCAGTCATTTTAATAAAAAAGGACAGTTCTTTTGTGAAAAAGTGCTGAGCCCTTTGCATTCTGGGCAGGCAGAAAAATGTTTAAATAACCTGATTTTTATTCTGTCTGATATGTGGTCATGCGTGTGAGGGTGTGCTGGTACTTTAAGTGGTACTTCCAAGTGATCTCCAGGGAGTTGAGCTGAGTTTGAAGTACAAATGCTGAATTTATTTAACCTCTTGACAAATATGCATATATCTTCCTTTCTTTGAGCCTCGGTTCCATAACATCATTCTCTTAAACACAACAGGAAGTGTTTTTAATTACGTTTACTGTTATAGTTATAGTTTAAAATGACAATATTCATTAAGGTTCCCTATGTGGTGCTTACATTTCAGGAAAGATTGTTGTGCTTGCTACATGCTTTATGATAAAGTGTTAGATGTATGTGAGAAAATAATCACTCACGATGGATTCATGTTTTACAATAACATGCGCTGACAATTGGCGATGATGAGCTTTGAACCAAATCATAGAAATTGCGTTACCAGAAATCATGCAAGAAGCGGAAACTTCTTAAACTGGCTGTTGTAATCGACTTGCAATGTTTAAAGATCCGTGTCTCTGTGAAAAACGGCAAACACAGGCTTGTATGTGTGCACTGTTGAAGACCGTTTCTTCAATTCAATTGCTTAATGCATAATAATATTGTTCACATTGCACTAAATGTAATAATGACAGTTATGAAATATGGAGAAAGCTGAGATTATTGTATCACTTCTTGTTTTTTGCTCATTTATTGAGAAATTATTTAGCCTGAAGCTTTGAATTGTCAGTTATTACCCGTGCCAATTAATTATGTAACTTGAGTCAGATATAATTATATGTAATTAATCTAGAAGCATATGAAGGTTGATATATATATATAGATATTATATATATATATATTATTAAATATTACCACACAATACATACACGAGAGAGAGAGAGAGAGAGAGAATTGTGAGATATTGTTACGTAAAGTCCGAATTGTGAGAAAAAAAGCCTGAATTCTGAGTTTATATCTCGCATTTCTGACTTTTTTTTTTCTCAGAATTGCAAGATAAAAAGTCGCAATTACCCTCTTCTTATTTTTCTATTCTGTTGCATTCCATATACAGTATATCAGTTAACAAAGTACACAATGACGCCTTCTTATATTAATAATGTCATATTTTAATGCTCCTCAGCTGTGTGAAGGTGGAAAATTCTTGCTGATTTTATGTGAATATGAGCTATTATAAGTGAGCTTCTTGCTTATAAAGGATGCTAGTGTTACTCCTCTTCCCTTATAGTTTTTAATTTGGCTTCATTCAGTTATTGACTTTTCAGGCATAAAAAAAAATATGATCAGATGGTTTTGTGGATTTAGAAACCTTGGTTTAAACCTTTAATAAAGTCTAATTCATTAGTGGCTCTTAACTGGTGCATCACAACCCAAACATGGATCTAACATGGTTGTTTAGTAGAAACTGGTAGAAACTAGTAGACACCTAAATTGGGCGGATGGTTGCTGTTGCATATCTTACAATACAATAATCCTGGGCCACTGCTATTTCAGGGAGGGAGGTTCTTCTGGATCCACGGTGCTCAGACAAACATTCATCAGCTCCCATTCTCCAAGGACAGGATGATGCACTCGAAAGCCAATTAGGTGCATTGAGCAGAACGTAAACCATGAGCAAAAGTGTGTTTACAGCTCACCTTCGCTCCAGCAATGTAAATTGTCTCAGATACTGGCCCACACCAGCAGGCCCACATGATGAATCGCACCTCGCCTTCATATTCAGCCCTTTTTTAATGTTCAGCCAGATCTACTGAGCGCTCCGCTCTCTTTCTCTTTCTCTTCCCTTCCCATTGAAATATTGCTTTTTCCCACACCGTAGCTCTCCCTCAGAATTGAACAAATGAGGAGTCAGCATTCACAGGTTAATACAATATCAAAGTATGACAAATTGTTCAAAGGCAGGCCAGGCCAAAAACGCATCTGCATAAAAGCTGACTGGCAGCAGACCGGCTGCTTTTTGATACTATATCTTCAGACTGACAATCTCACTTTAATGCATTTTTTTGCATAGCATTATCACAGTTCTGTTTTTTTTTCATGCACACAGATGAAATGTGGCCCAATTATAGAGGTTGTTGTACAGAGGGACCAAGTAACCTGGCATGAACTTCACTCTGTGGTTGTGTGAAATTTCCTGCCCTGTAGCACGGAAGTAAAGATGCGTAAGATGTTTCTCTCAGTAGCTTTGTAGGGAATAACGTCATCCTGTGACAACATAAAACCCCCTATGGGTTGAAATGTTGATGTATTAAAGTTGATAGAGCAGTTAGCATAGCTGCAAGAAAAGAAGATTGCTATAGGGCTTCCCTAAACCTGCTGTACATGGTGTCATGTGGGACATCTTACCCTGTTATTTCTCTGTTGACACATGTGTAACTTATAATTGATTTGTCACTAATGTAAGCAGATGTTTTATTCCCAGACCCCCAGATTTTGAAATCCCAAATTTTTATACAGATTTATAATGAGAATCTCACTAGTCACTTTATAATTATGGTTGACCTTGTTCTATGAGAGTGTTAACTTTTCTGTTATCTCATTATTCTTTTTTAAAAACTAGTTTCAGAAAGCAGGTTTATAACTATAACAATTATATTAGAAATATTATTATGTTCGTTATTTATTGTGCACAGGTTGTTATGTTTCTTATTTTTTATATTCATTGATAGTAGGTTTTTAGTTAGTTTAGTTAGTTAGTTTTAGGTTTTTAGTTAATCATAATATAAACAATGTAATGTGTGATCACATTATGTGATGAGTTCTTATGAATAAAAAAAGTTCAGTTCTTATGAATAAAAAAAATTGTTTAGATCATAATCATGCATAACTGTTTGTGAACAGTATATTATATAATTTATATTATAAAACACGTGCTGATGACACCGATGTAACGAAAATATGTAAATAAAGTAATGTATTAAATAGACATATATATATACTTTTAAACTTTTTTTTAAAATAATACTGTTAGCAAGTACCATTATATATTTACAATTATTGTTTTTAACCGTTAAGAAAAACACATGATGACAATTCAATTATATATAAACTTTAAATACATTTTAATAATAGAACTTTATTCCCTAATCTTATCATTATCATAATCATCTTATTTATGATGATTACAATTGTATATAAATGTATAAAATAAATAAATATTACCGAATAACAACTAATAAGAAAAAAACATATAAGAACTGACATTTTTCTGATGATGCTGTAAGCATCATAATAACATATCACATTAATAAACCCATCTGCAGAATGTAAATGTATGACTATTATGATTATGATTGTATTTTTTGCTCATTTTGTCTAACTGATTTCAAGAGATCCTACAGCACATACTGTGGCTGATAAGGCCAATTAGAGCTAATTTTTGCCCAGACCTCAGTGTCATCCCCTATTATTGAACGCTACAGTGGCAGGTGGCAAGGTGAGTAATATCAGGCTGCTGTAAGCTACCAGGGAGGGGGTCTCACACAATGTATCCCCCCAGAGAGTCGCCCCTCTCCCCTAAGCCGCACCGCAGGCTCTGTTAAATGTCAGACATCTCCACAGTAGAAGCCTTAATATCAGACAGCGGGACCGGGAGAAAAGATCAACTTGGAGTGCTATGAAAGGATAATAACTATTGTAGCTAAAAATGCTTGCTTTTCGGCTCTAATGAGACGGAGAGTACAGCTTTAAAGCTCATGGTTAAGGCCTAATTAATCATTCTTCATGGCAGTCTCCCGCGGATATCCATTAGAGTTTTATTTCAGAAGCCACCATGCCTTCAATGGCTCTCCAATTGTTTTGGAGGGTTTTATATTAACCTGAGTGTAGATTGATTGCTCGAGGTATGAACAGAATGCATGCGGAGACCGATAATGTTCTGCCGTTGTACGATACGGTGCACACAAAAGTCCTGCACAAGTCATGCGGGGTTGTGCATCTACTTTGAGTGCACTGTGACTGTATCATGGCTGTGTTTGTTGTCTGACATTTTGAAGCCATATAATTCTGCATCAGCTAGCTGAGAGAGCTCAGATATGAAACTAAGTGCTCTACTGTCGTCTATGAGGTGAGAAACAGAGCTCACGACCTCTGTCACATCCAGCGGCCCCCTGCGGCCAAACCAGAGCACCCTTGATGGGTTCATCCTGGCATAAATTAAAAGCGCTGAACGTAAACAGTCTGTTAATTTTCCCCGCTGGCCTGTGGAGGAGATCTCCATCACGGCTGGATGTTCAGCCTCTAGCTGTGCGGGGGGTGGAAATGGCCAAGAGAGGCGGCTGCCCCCGCTGTGTTTGCTACAGGAGGGATGCATACAGATTTAGTTTGCTTAATGAAGGCTAATTGTTTGTGAGGGGATGACAAACACTCGGCCACACTGTGTTGTCTAATATGAGCAGGTTCTTTGAGTTCAGCTGTCATTCTGTGCTTATGCTCACAGCGATGACCTCTCCCTGCCTACTCTTCTCTGCGGCCCATCGCACATGGTTTATAGTTAGTTGTTATGCTCTATGACTCTTATAATTAGAACACAAGAATAAAACATGTCTTTTGATGCTGCAGTTATAGTCCTTGTTCAAATTAAAATATAAATATACCAAAAACATTGTAAACAGATGATTCTTTTTGTTTTTAGATTTTATATTAAATGGAGAAAAAAAGTTATTCATATCATTAATATATCATATGATATCAAGTATACCTAAACTATGTAGTACGGTGTATCTATATTACACTGAACAAAATTATAAACGCAACACTTTTGTTTTTGCCCCCATTTTTCATGAGCTGAACTCAAAGATCTAAGACTTTTCTATGTACACAAAAGGCCTATTTCTCTCAAATATTGTTCACAAATCTGTCTAAATCTGTGTAGGTGAGCACTTATACTTTGCCGAGATAATCCATCCACCTCACATGTGTGGCATATCAGGATGCTGATTAGATAGCATGATTATTGCACAGGTGAGCCTTAGACTGGCCACAATAAAAGGCCACTCTAAATGTGCAGTTTTACTGTATTGGGGAGTCCGGGGGGGTCCGAAAACCAGTCAGTATCTGGTGTGACCACCCTTTGCCTCATGCAGTGCAATACATCTCCTTCGCATAGAGGTGATCAGGTTGTTGATTGTGGCCTGTGGAATGTTGGTCCCCTCCTCTTCAACGGCTGTGCGAAGTTGCTGGATATTGGCAGGAACTGGAACATGCTGTCGTATACGCCGATCCAGAGCATCCCAAACATGCTTAATGGGTGACATGTCCGGTGAGTATGCTGGCATGCAAGAACTGGGATGTTTTCAGCTTCCAGGAATTGTGTACAGATCCTTGCAACATGGGGCCGTGCATTATCATGCTGCAACATGAGGTGATGGTAGTAAATGAATGGCACAACAATGGGCCTCAGGATCTCGTCACGGTATCTCTGTGCATTCAAAATGCCATCAATAAAATGCACCTGTGTTCGTTGTCCATAACATACGCCTGCCGATACTATAACCCCACCGTCACCATGGGCCACTCGATCCACAACGTTGACATCAGCAAACCGCTCACCCACACGATGCCATACACGCTGTCTGCCATCTGCCCTGTAAAGTGAAAACCGGGATTCATCCGTGAAGAGAACACCTCTCCAAAGTGCCAGACACCATCGAATGTGAGCATTTACCCACTCAAGTCGGTTACGATGACGAACTGCAGTAAGGTCGTGACCCCGATGAGAATGACGAGCATGCAGATGAGCTTCCCTGAGACGGTTTCTGACAGTTTGTGCAGAAATTCTTTGGTTATGCAAACCGATTGTTGCAGCAGCTGTCCGGGTGTCTGGTCTCAGACGATCTTGGAGGTGAAGATGCTGGATGTGGCAGTCCTGGGCTGGTGTGGTTACACGTGGTCTGCGTTTGTGAGACCGGTCGGGTGCTGCCAAATTCTCTGAAACGCCTTTGGAGACGGCTATGGTAGAGAAATGAAGATTCAATTCACGGGCAACAGCTCTGGTGGACATTCCTGCAGTCAGCATGCCAATTGCACGCTCCCTCAAACTTGCGACATCTGTGGCAATGTGCTGTGTGATAAAACTGCACATTTTAGAGTGGCCTTTTATTTGTGGGCAGCCTAAGGCACACCTGTGCAATAATCTGCGTCTAATCAGCATCGTGATATGCCACACCTGTGAAGTGGATAGATTATCTCGGCAAAGGAGAAGTGCTCACTAACACAGATTTAGACAGATTGTGAACAATATTTGAGAGGGAAATAGGCCTTTTGTGTACATAGAAAAAAAGTCTTAGATCTTTGAGTTCAGCTCATGAAAAATGGGGGCAAAAAACAAAGGTGTTGCGTTTATAATTTCGTTCAGGTTATAATATACAGTGGGTATGGAAAGTATTCAAACCCCCTTAAATTTTTCACTCTTTGTTTATATTGCAGCCATTTGCTGAAATCATTTAAGTTAATTTTTTTTTTCTCATTAATGTACACACAGCACCCCATATTGACAGAAAAACAACAGAATTGTTGACATTTTTGCAGATTTATTAAAAATGAAAAACTGAAATATCACATGGTCCTAAGTATTCAGACCCTTTGCTTTGACACTCATATATTTAACTCAGGTGCTGTCCATTTTTCTGTCATCCTGGAGATGGTTCTACACCTTCATTTGAATCCAACTGTGTTTGATTATACTGATTGGACTAGATTAGGAAAGCCACACACCTGTCTATATAAGACCTTACCGCTCACAGTGCATGTCAGAGCAATTGAGAATCATGAGGTCAAAGGAACTGCCTGAAAGAGCTCAGAGACAGAATTGTGGCAAGGGACAGATCTGACCAAGGTTACAAAACAATTTCTGCTGAACTTAAGGTTCCTAAGAACACAGTGGCCACCATAATCCTTAAATGGAAGACACTTGGGACGACCAGAACCCTTCCTAGAAACTGAGCTATCGGGGGAGAAGAGCCATCGGGGGAGAAGAGCCTTGGTGAGAGATAAAGAAGAACCCAAAGATCACTGTGGCTGAGCTCCAGAGATGCAGTCGGGGAGATGGGAGAAAGTTGTAGAAAGACAACCATCACTGCAGCCCTCCACCAGTCGGGGCTTATGGCAGAGTGGCCCGACGAAAGCCTCTCAGTGCAAGACACATGAAAGCCCAAATGGAGTTTGCTAAAAAACACCTGAAAGACTCCAAGATGGTGAGAAATAAGATTCTCTGGTCTGATGAGACCAAGATAGAACTTTTTGGCCTTAATTCTAAGCGGTATGTGTGGAGAAAACCAGGCACTGCTCATCACCTGTCCAATACAGTCCCAACAGTGAAGCATGGTGGTGGCAGCATCATGCTGTGGGGGTGTTTTTCAGCTGCAGGGACAGGGCGACTAGTTGCAATCGAGGGAAAAGAATGAATGCGGCCAAGGACAGGGAGATCCTGGACGAAAACCTAGTGGTCAGGACCTCAGACTGGGCCGAAGGTTTACCTTCCAACAAGACAATGACCCTCAGCACACAGCTAAAATAACGAAGGAGTGGCTTCACACCAACTCTGTGACTGTTCTTGAATGGCACAGACAGAGCCCTGACTTAAACCCAATTGAGCATCTCTGGAGAGACCTAAAAATGGCTGTCCACCAACGTTTACCATCCAACCTGACAGAACTGGAGAGGATCTGCAAGGAGGAACGGCAGAGGATCCCCAAATCCAGGTGTGAAAAACTGGTTGCATCTTTCCCAAAAAGACTCATGCTGTATTAGATCAAAAGGGTGCTTCTACTAAATACTGAGCAAAGGGTATGAATACTTAGGACCATGTGATATTTCATTTTTTCTTTTTTAAAAAATCTGAAAAAAGGTCAACAATTCTGTGTTTTTCTGTCATATGGGGGCGGGTGTACATTAATGAGGAAAAAAATTAAACTTAAATGATTTTAGCAAATGGCTGCAATATAACAAAGAGTGAAAAATTTAAGGGGGTCTGAATACTTTCCGTACCCACTGTAGAGATAGTATATTATAGAGAGAGAGAGAGAGAGAAAGAGTTCTTTGTCGTCCTTGAATCTGATTGGCTGAGAGCCTTTTCCAGAGGTGCGATATTCTAGTGATAACAGAACTCCAACCGTTTCACCATTTGTATCATTCCACTTGCAGAGTTTCTCACGGTGACTGTCATGGTGGATCAAACTATAATTCATCATAATAAATAAATAATTTAATTAACCAAATCAACTATAATTTTATAAATAATACTGTTTTGTGTCACGGAATGTAGTTTTAAGAGTTTTTTTAGGCAAGAATGTAGTTGTTTAGACTTCAAATATGCGGTTTGTTAATAAAGATAACGTCTATTTGAAAATTTTCTTCAAAGTTTTTGGAGATGTGAGCTCCGGGGCTTCAGCGGCCATTGAGCACTCATGAACCTGTTGAGAGCAGCCTTCCCTCAGCCAGATCTTCTGGAATTTGCTGCCGGCTTTGATGTGTCTATTGTGGTTGAACATGAGATATAATTCGTTTTGGGTAAATCTAACGGGCAGTCTTTGGTCTCATTAATCTATTATTTGTTCTAGAGCAAATAGTTTTGGCTGAGGGCAAAGACTTCATCACATTATATTTTATGTAACTCCAATGCTGTATACCAGAGTGCTGCCTTTGTACTTTTGACTAAATTGCCTAGCAACTTTTATGATGGCTGTTGTTTATAAAATATTATTATTCAATGAATAATATTTTATATAAATAGTAGTATTTAATAATAGTATTTAGTACTGAGAAACGGTGTGTGTGTGTGTGTGTTCGTGATGGTGATTAGTTAAGGATTAGATGGCGACAAGAGACTGTTTTTCATGAGTGAGTCAGCAGTAAAGTCTTTTATACTGAAAGAGACTGAAACAGAGTGGCAAACAAGGAAGATATTTTTACTTTCAACAACACCTTGTTTTGTTTGTTTTATGGAGAGCTTGTCTAAACAGGCCAGTAAGAGACTATTAACTGCTACTCATTCTTTTAATTACACAAATGTTTGATTAAAAATGTCTATAAATTGATGATCTGAGATCAGGTAAAAACCATAGACGTTGGTTCAGTGGTTCGCCATTGGGGGCGATCTCAGTGAACTTGCATGATTCTTACAGAGGCTTACAGAGATCGGGGCCTACGGCAAACCATTGAAATTTAGAAACGTTTTGAAGCAATTTTGACGTAATGAAGCCTTGTTTACTGAAATCACATGACAATAGACTTGTTCGAGATGCATCAGCGCTGCGCAGAATGATCGGTGTATGACATCAAAGTACCGTATTCAAAAGCATAAAGAGTCGTCTGCTCTATTGTGGCTCTCGCGGTACTTGATTTCATACACAGATCGTTCTGCGCAGGGTCGATGCATCTCGAACAAGCCTTTTGGCAGTTTGATATGCACTCCAAACCACTGTTTCGAAACAAAGGTTTCAAAGCTTCAAGAAGCAATGCTTCGAAAGCGCCCATCACTACTTTTAATGAAGCTTCTAAAATGGCGTTTTCAAATTAGTATTAGTAGCTTTGGTTCAGCTGTTAAACTGTCAAACTGAGATATGAATCTGTGGTGGAAGGAAGTAGTTCCACACAAAAGAGGGTTATAAAATACTTTTTTATTCTTTTTTATTTACACTTGTGCTGTCGAACTGTTGTATAATCGCAATATCACACTCGTAGCAGTGCAGTATGGCTGTATATCAGCACGCTGTGATTAACTAGGCACAAAATATATATATATAAAAATATTGTGCTGATTTAGTTCATTTGCAGTTTTTAGGTTAAACCTTGAACTTTCAGGGTTTCAAAATCCATTCCTCTATCGTGTTCTCTGAATGTCCACTCATCTCTTCAATGCTTATGTCAGTGAAAACCTTTGCACTAGGCAAATGGGAAAACGGGGTTCAGGTACAGTATGTCTTGGCTTAACATCCCAGACCTCATTAATGCAAATTCACTTTCTAGGAAGAAAATAGGCTTGATCCATGGTACGGCTCAGCTGGGTCTAGATCAAGCCATGGGTTCAGGGGCTGGGTGGGCACATGTGCCAATCAAATGCATTACGTACTGTACATAATGTGAGGATAGAGGGTTAGAGACAACCCGAGAGCAGAAAATGGTCTGTTTACTGAAGGGGTGGAAGGGTAATGTTTAGCCGTCCTGAAGCTGTTTAATAAGTGACATTAGCCACCTTTGTTTACTTAACATAATTAGACTGAGGCTTTGATTACATTAGACAATGATTATTATAGCTGTTTGTTTGATTGCTTGTTCCTGGAGTTCTAAATGTCGACTACACAGAGATTATGTAAAAAATGTGATTCCTGTAAATTATCTGAAATTTAGAAAGACTTTTTGCAATTGATTAATTAAACTTCACAAATTCTACTTCCTTTCCTTT
>JADLZN010011356.1:0-167251 GCA_018155175.1 Sinocyclocheilus anophthalmus | reverse complement strand
GACAAAAACAAGTGAATAAATCTGCTGCCTTCTCTAGGGAGTGGTCGAAAACACGTCCTACATGCTTTGCATGCAACAGCGCCCCCTATTTACCTGGATCTTCTACTTTACAGATTGATTAGACTATAAATAAGAGAGTAAAGTTGTTACATGTGAGTTGGTCGTTGTATTATGTTTTTGACGTTGGATATTTTTGTTTACACTGTATTATTATTTCAAAATATAATATTTGTATTTCTAAATATACTATGTGCGGGTTTGTGTATTTGAAGGGAGGCATTATGGGGCAGTCAGCTGCGAAGGTTGTAAGGGGTTCTTCAAGCGAAGTGTGCGCAAGAGTCTGACATACAGCTGCCGCAGGACACCAGACTGTTGGTCCAACAAACCCATCGCAAACGCCTGAATATCAAGAAATGTCATATTTTACAACAAACTCAAAAGTGGAAAAAAAATCCTAATAATATATATATAGACATTTATTTTATTATTATTTTTTATTTTAAAGAAAAGTTTTTCCTTTACAGTTAAGCACATTTACAATAACAAGAACGAGGAAAAGATCTATAGTAATAATCTATCTTAATAATATTGTTTAGTACCAAATGAAAAAACATTATAGGATTATTAATAATAACTGTTATAATTGTTACTTGGCAAATGTGCTTTGAAATAAGCCCTGAAAAACATAGTTGTTTTATGCGTGTAGTATTAATTATTCAAAAAACACTGTCTAGTTATGATGTACTGTAATAATCAATAATAATAATTTACTTCTATTATTATCTCAATATTATCATGGTAGTATTTGTTTTACTGAATTTATATATAAATAATAAAAAAACTTTACACTCTATACAATGTACTGGAATGAATAATAATAATAATAATATTTGTGCTTAAATGTCGGGACATTTGACTCAATTTTTTAATAAGTTTTTATACTCAAATTTCTTATTTGGGGGTAAAATATGCCTCAGATTGTGTGTGTGTGTGTGTTATTCACCCTATTATTTAGCATGAATATTTATTTCTTCAAAGTAATTTACTGATATTTCCTTTAACCCTGCAGTAAATGAGCCTGATCCCTTTGGCGATTTAACAGAATCAGAGGAATATAATGAGGTGATATTTTTACAATCTACATTTTTATGGATCTCTGTGAGCATCTGGAGTAAAACATGACGTATTTCAGTTTCAGGAAACATCTCCACCTGCTTCCAACTCTCCGCCCGGCCGAATTCTCATCCGTGATTCTGGGAGTTCCATCTCCATCACCACGGCGACGGACCAACCAGGCTTCCTGTTCCCCGTCGTCAAGACGACCCCGATTACAGTCCGACGAAAAATGACAGAGGAGTCTTCACTGTCATGGTCACCTGACCAAAACAAGAGCAGAAATGAGACCAAACGGCCACTGAACAGACTCCTTCCAGAGGAGAGCGGCCACCTTCCTCACAGCAACATGCAGGTCACAGACGTCTACTATGAAGACATCCTCAGCACCAGCACCACAAAACCCACACCAGCCCAAAACAACGCCCTTCTCACTGCACTGCCAGATGCTCAGGACCAAGAAACCTCAACCATGACAGCCAAAACTTCAAATACCACCGCTAAACCTGCAGTAAACACAACCTCAATAGCTAACTCTAGCACTGCCTCCACTGGATCAGCGATTTCGGCGTCTATGAAGATCATTTCTCAGACCACTCAGCCCCTGTTTAATGGTAAGACAGTCTTTTTCGGGGTGTTTTCTTAATCAAAACCTCACTAAATGCTAACTTGCTTGTAGGGAAGTCATAGACACGCTAGTTATGAAGATGACTAGTGGTAAAGCTAACAATAGTACTAGGTAGTTTGGTGATTGCAGTGTTTCCCAACCGTTTTACTCTAAGATCTCCTTCGTCCCACTCCTAAGTTTAGCCTACTTAAGTGTTTGAGACTTATTACGGAAAATCTATTTAAAGAATTAAACTTAAGTGTGAATGAATGTAATGCCTGTAATGCAATTAATGAAAATGTATTGTAGTTTAAATTGATATGAAATGCTATTAGAGTGCTTTTTTTGACAGTGTACTGCAGAAAATAATGATTGACATTTCTAATGACATTTATGTTAAACTAAAATATGTTTATAAATATGTTTTAATGTCATATTTCTAATGAAATTGGCATGTCTTGTACTTCAGTGGATTTGTAATTACACATTTCAAATTATATTCAAGTGCTTTAGTATGTTAGGCAACGCATCTAAATTAGTGTACTACTTTAAAGCATGACAAAAAATTAAAATCTACTTAAAGTAAAATTTAAAAGTGTTACTTATAGTGTTTAAGAAACGATGTGTACTTTCTTTAAAACTTGAATGGCTTTATTCTATAGTAATTATTTCAAATACAGTTCTTTAAAAGATTTTAAGTACACTACAAGTGTGGATACAATTAAGTGCACTTCTTTTTCACACAGGGGAAACCAGAGAAGAAACGCATTCATTTTGATATAATTTAGCATTACTAATATTACAATAATTCACTTTTAAGCTACAAACCACTGATACCGAGGGCTGAAAAACTCTCTTCCTCTCTCTTTATCTTCTTTTTGTTTTCGAAAGTTTTGACAGTAGTCACTTTTTTTTTTTGTATGGTGGAATTTAACTACCAAAGAAGCTCAACAAGCATGTATGTAGAAATATCACCCCCAAGCAAAAGCATTCTCATTTATACAAATTTAATGCAAAGTTACATCTTATAGGTAACTAAAAAAAATGTAAAGGTTTAATAAAAGTAAAACGGTCTTCAGAATCTGCAACTCTGGTGGAATCACTATTTAAAGGGATAGTTCACCCCAAAAAGAACCTTCGTAACTTTTATCACCTTCAGTGTCCCGAGCCGTTGAGTTTCTTCGCTGAACACAAGAAGATCTTTTGAGCATGTTGGCAACCAACAGTGGACGGTAGCCATGACTTCTAGTATGGAAAAATACTCTGGATGTCAATGGTTACCATTAACTGTTTGGTTGCCAACATTCTTCAAAAAAATCTTCTTTTGTGTTAAAGAAACTCATACAGGTTATACAGGTCATACATAAACTATCCCTTTAAACTTTCAGAAACACTCACGGTGATGGTGGTGCAATTGCTACCGTATATATGGAATGAAAACTTGATTGCTGTCTGTGCCACAAATACTCAAGAAAAGCTTGTAATGCACTTGCTGGACTCTCTCTTCTCGGCTGGTTTGCTCACTTTTTAGATGTCGAACATGGTGGTGGTTCCTCTCTTGCTCCTGTGCATTCAATCTTTACCTTCTTTGCGTAGTGATGGCTCCCCCTTGGTGAGGGCTTTAGGTATTGCAAGAAAAATGTAGATAAAGATTAGTACTTCCAAGGGCTTCTTTCCTCAGCCATAAACGGTTCTTTAGAGGAGATTGGAAGTCTTAACTCTTCAGACGTGTTCGTTACAGCCACATCGTTCAATAATCAGAAGGTATCAGTGGTTCATGATGCCTCAAATCTCTATGAATCCTCAACCACTATTTTGGAGGAGGGCTCTGCTCATCTTCCTTCTTCAGGAGAATTCAGCGGATCGGGGTCCGCGATCTTCCTGGAGGAGCTCGACCGGGAATGGGAGCTCGACCAAACCCGGTCGGCTCTCAAAGACTCCCATCTGAGCTACAGCGGTAGATCTGAAGACGAAAACAGAGAGGGACTGTCCTCTACTTTCTACTTTGAGAGCGAGCGAGAGGCAGCCACCACCGAAGAACCAGGGAACCAGGCGTTTCTGTCATGGGTGACCTGGTCAGCTGACTCTGACACTGGCTCTGGTCAAGGAGGGTCAGTGATCTCTCAAAGCGATGATATTCCCATACAGCTCATAATTCCTGAACTCACTGTCCAAGAGTCAGAGGAAGACCAGAACGCAGGTAAAACTCACGAATGATGTCAAAACAACATTTGGAGAATGAAAACATGACTGCTTTTACGGCTCTTAATGAGTTAGCAGTTGGATTATTTGGTTGCATTTTTGTAGCTCCTTGAATGTGCCGAATATTGTGTAATGTATTTAAGAACTGTTTTGCTCCTGTTTCCATCATCAGAGGCGAGTAACAGCAGTCCGGAGTCTCGTGTCGGGATGGTGGGAGGTACAGAGAAGGAGAAGAGGACGGTTGTTCCTCTGGCTGTGGTTTCCACACTCACTGTCCTGTGTCTGCTGGTGCTGGTGGGGATTCTCATCTACTGGAGGTATGACATCTTCAGACAGTATGTCAATGTTTGCTTTGAGATTACGTGTGCCACGTGCATCTGTGCTAAAAACTCAGGAAAACATGTCCAGTCACATTTAACGCAAAATCAAATTTTAAAAAATTGTGTCGAGAAATTTTCAGCAGCATTTTATGACAATCAGGCACATTTTCCACAATTTTCATTACTGTATTGTATGTCTGCATTTTACTTGTAAGTTTCGGATTAAATTCTCTTTATTCTATTTTTTAGTCTCATAAAGTAAAAAGCTAATATTTTAATGTTTCCATCTGTATCTTACAGAAGGTGCTTTCAAACGGCACACTTTTATGTAGAGGACAACATTTCAGCCCGAGCCATATCGGCCCCATCAACCCCTCTTCTTCTGCCTTCAGGTAACAAAAGCTACTCAAATAAAAAGATTATATTTTTTCTTTCATATCTTACCTTTTTATTTATTTATTTGTTTCGGCCTTATCTTTTGTTTGTTCAAGTGTTTATCATTGATGTATTGTTCGTTTGTTTGTATATGCATTTATTTTAGTTAGTTTGTTTGTTTCAATGTCTTATCATTTATTTATTTGTTTGTTTGTTTGTAATGCATTATTTTTTGTTTTGTTTGTTTGTGGGTTTAATGTCTTGTTTTAATGAATTTGTATTTTATGTCTTGACATATTAATTCATTTAATGCTTTGTCTTTACGATTTTTTGTTCATTTTCATGTCTTGACATTATTTGTTTATTTATTAAATGGCTTGGCATTTATTTATTTAATGCCTGCAAGTTATTTATTTTTTATTTTCATGTTGTCATTTTGTTTATTTATTTCATGCCTTATCATTTTGTTTGTTTTAATGTCTGTTTTAATTTATTTGTTTATTTTCATGTCTTGACATGAACTATAAATATGAATACATATTATTTATTTATTTTATGGCTTGTCATTTATTTGTTTGTTTGTTTCGTGCCTCATTAGCTATTTATTATTTGTTTTTTTTGTTTCTAAATCTTTTTTTTTTCTTTTCTTGTTGGCAGAGGACAATGACGCTCTCCCAGTAAAGGAATTCGTAAAACACGTTGCTGATCTTCACACAAATCACACATTCTCCAAAAAATTTGAGGTACTTGTGATTTTTATCAATTCAGTTTTTTGACTTTTCTAAATACGTGAACTTAAGCATTGCACCTTATTATGCAGTATAAACGTATCAAATAGTGTGTTAATGTCATAAACTCATGAATATGAGTGCAACGGGGCAGCATGTAAAGGGTGATGTACAGGCGTCTGCATGGACACCCACACAGAGAGCGTCAGCCCTGTCTAAACCCGTCTGTAGCATGAAAACACATGCAAACGTGCCTCATGTACCTGCACTGGCGCCTCTCTGTTTGTCGCAGACTTTCATTGTGCTTCTCTGCATTCTCACCCCCTCCCTTATTAGATCTTGAAAGAGTCTTACGAGGTAAGACACATCTCCCTTTGTTTTAGTGTTTCTTATTACTTGTTCTTTTGCATTGTTGTTATTCTTCTGTTCATTGTATTGACGTGTCAGTGTTGCTCTTTGCATGGTTAGATATGCATGATAAAGTGGAATAGTTTTTGAGTTATGATTTTGTCAGTGATGGGATGAAATGTTTCTTCTAGGAGATTCAGCGCTGTACGGCGGACATCGTCATCACTACGGATAGCTCCAACCATCCAGACAATAAGAGCAAGAACAGATACATTAACATCCTGGCCTGTATGAGACGTTATATCACTCATCCATAACAATATAAGAGATGTACATGGATTTATAAATAAAAAACATGACTAATAAACCTTTTTTGTACTCTCAGATGATCACAGCCGAGTTAAACTCTCTCAAAACTCTGACAAAGTTGGAAAAACAGGGGACTACATTAATGCCAACTATGTGAATGTAAGTGTAAATTCTACTCTCAATTTTAAATGCTGTAATGATGAAAATGTTTTTGCATTATGTTACCACGCCAATATACTGTATATACACTATAATTCAAAAGTTTGGGGTCAGTAAGATTGTAATGTGGGAAGTTTTCGGCTCACGAGGCTAGGCTGCATTATTTGATCCCAAATAAGTTTAAAGTACTATAGTGAAAAATATTATGACCATTTCAAACTAACTGTTTTCTATGTGATAGATAGCTGTTTTCTAAGTAAATATATTTTAAAATTTTAACTTATTCCTGTGATCAAAGCTGAATTTTCAGCATCTTTATCAGTTTTCAGTGTCACATGATCCTTCGAAATCATTCTAATATGCAGATTTGCAGCTCAAGAAACATTTCTGTTCTTGTTGGAAACAGTTTTGGTTGCCTGAATAGCTTAGGAATAGAAAGCTCAAAGAAGATTCGTATTTATTCAACAATCTTCCCACACACACACCACCCACCAAAGGGAAAAAAGAAGAACACATAAGCATGGGGGGGTAACGCATTACAATTAACGCGAGTTATGTAATCAGATGACTTTTTTCAAATAACTAGTAAAGTAACACATTACTTATTAATTTACAAGAGAATATCTGAGTTACTTTTACAAATAAGTAACGCAAGTTACTTTTTCCCCCAATTTATTAGACAGCTCTCCTGTCCCCATGTTGAGAAATCAGAAGAGGTTACGGTATTTCTAAAAATAAATCTGAATATGCATTAATCTCTCCCTTCCAAAATAAAAAAAAAAAACACAGAATCCAGTATTCCTCAAAACTGATATGAAACGCAAACCTGCATATTACTGTTAAACAACACAAAATTCCTTCATGTATTTAATCCCTTCTATGAACCAATGTCTTGCTTCTTGTGAACCTTCGATGAGCAGTTCAACGGTATAATAAGCAATTATTGTCTTTGTTATTGCTGAAGTGGTGAAATGTCTTCCTTCGGCCATTCTACTGTCCAGCGTAAATTAAACTTTCCTACAGCTGAGGAGTATCATTACTTTTGTGTGAAAACTGTTATATTTGCCAAAAATAGACCTTTTTTATTTTAAAAACAAACAAGCAAGCCATGTCCAGATTTAAAAAGTAACGTAACGCATTACTTTCCATAAAAAAGTAACGTAACGTAATTAGTTACTTTTTTATGAAGTACCGCAATCTCGTTCTGCTCCTTAAAAGTAACTTTCCCCCACACTTGAACTAAGTATAAGGTGACCTCTTAGGCCAGTAAACGGGATGCGGTTCTCAACGCTGCCCGGTTCGAAATGAGCAGAGATTGGGTGATTATTGGTGGGCACGAGTTGTTGTAGAAAAGAACATGGTTGATTGTAAGGATTCTCTGTTGGGGTACAATCAGCCGAATATATGATAGCCGACCAGGGTCCGCTGAAGGAGTCTTGAAGACTTCCGGAGGATGATATGGGAGAGGAAGTGGGTGTGCTTGTCGATACAAATGGTGGAAAAGGGCCGGGTAATGCTTTATCACTCTTAGATTAGATCTTTCAAAAATAAAGCTTCCACAGTTTCTTTGTTGCAGTGCACTCCATGAAGACCATTTTGGTTCCCAAACAACCTTTCAGTGAACAGTTTTTAAAAGAACCATTTTTTCCCACTTAAAGACCATTTGAAAGTTCCAGGAGGTTAAAGCTTTCCCATGAAACCATAACCACCTCCAAAAAGAGAACCTGTATATTGATTTTGAGGAGTGTACTGAAAACTAAAGGCAAATATAAAACAACTAATCTGGTCGGTAGATTCCTAACCTATCATACATGGGTGTGGGAATCAAAACAGCGAAATGTGGATCGTATTGGCCCTGGAATGTCCACAAGGGGAAGACTATGGATGTTACTAGTCACGCTGCAAGAGCACCCACAAAAACTCTGCTTACCCACAGGGCCGAACCTGCGGCACGTTAAGTCAAGAAGTCAGTAACTACGCAATACGTCACCAGAAAACCCGTCAGGATATTTCCAGCTAACAAGAGTTTTGGCAAAGTATTTCAAAGGGTTTATGAGCAAACGCCTGGATTCTGACAAAAATTAGGATAAAAAACGTTATTTATACATTGTTAATGGAACGTTTTTCTGAAATGGTTTAGTTGGATGTTCATCTAACGGTTTTTTTAATGTTACTAATTTCAGAATGTTCAGAGAACGGAATGTTCCTTTAATGTTTCTAACCAAAACAAAGTTTTTAAAACATTTAAAAAAACTTGACGTTTTGAATGTTCAGAGAACATTCAGTAATTATGTGTTAATAATGGGAATGTTAGCAAAATGTTCTTAGAACATATTCCGCTGTATTTTCACCAGTAGGGCTCACAGAAGGGTCGCAGTCAGGAGAGGACAGTGCTTCACTTTCATTACACTCAGTGGCCCGACATGGGCGTCCCAGAATACACTCTGCCCCTGCTGTCGTTTGTGCGGGCGTCCTCGCAGGCCAGGACGGCTGATATGGGGCCTGTGGTGGTGCACTGCAGGTAGACATCAGTGTTAACTTATTAAGCATAAAATTATTATGGTGAAGTTATTATGGTCACTGCACTGGCACTATTGGATGAGAACTGCTACATTGAGCTGGAAAATGACAATATTCTGTCAAACTGGCTGCTTATAACTGATTCAACTTAGTTTCATAACTGATGAACTCTGGAACATTGACACTTATTTATGGAAGCTTGTTTCTGCAATGGAATAAAAGAGAAAAAAAAATGTATTGCGAGTTTTTAATTTAGAATTCTGAGAAAAAAAGTTAGAAAAACGAGTTTTTATCAACACCGAATCAAATTGAGTTGAATAAGGGCACTATTCTTATTTTTGAGCTGCTTTACTGCTGAAATAGTAGTGTATATATAGCACTTTATAAATAAAGACTGACTTGAATAGAAGTAAGAGTTGATAACAGTCGGTGACGGACATCAAGATGTTTGAATGCGTGATTTGCAGTGCCGGTGTGGGAAGAACAGGAACCTACATTGTGATCGACAGCATGCTGAAGCAGATAAAGGAGGAAAGTACAGTGAACATCATGGGATTCCTCAAACACATTCGTACCCAGAGGAATTACCTGGTGCAGACTGAGGTTCGGCAACATAGATTATTTCAAACCATACCTTCTTAGGTTATGTCACGTCACACGCAGCATGAAATATCCATCATACTTGTGTGTGTGTGTGTGCGAGCAGGAGCAGTACGTCTTCATCCATGATGCTCTAGTGGAGGCCATCAGGAGTAAAGAGACCCTGGTCTCCGCCAGTCACATTCACACGTATGTGTCTGATCTCCTCACACCGGGACCTACAGGAAAGACCCGTCTGGAGAAACAGTTTAAGGTGAGACCCTTGGGTTTGTGATTTCACCTTAATCACTATTACGCTGAGCAATTCATTGATCTTTCCTTTTGTTCCTGTAGCTGGTCAGTCAGAGCTGTGCGAAACAGAGCGATTACACAGTGGCTTTGAAGGAGTGCAACGCGTCTAAAAACAGGACGTCGTGTCTTCTGTCTGGTGAGTGTGTGCAATTAACAACATTAACTATGTAGGTATTACCATACGTATATATAACTAATATATTATATATATATATTATATATATATAATATATATATATATATATATATAATATAAAACGTGAAAGGGTAACCGTTTTATTGCCTAAATTTAATTATAGTTTTATTTATTTTCAAAAATAATAATATGATAAATATGTTAAATGATAAAATGAAATATTATTATAGGATAATAAATGTATTTAAAAAGTGAAAAAAGGTACCGTTTGTCTTTAAACAATAAATTCAGTTATTTTTCATTTAAGAATACTAAATTCTATATTATATTAAAAAGTGAAAGGGTAACCTGTTGTATTTTTAGAAATATATTCAGATGTATTTAATAATTAAAAATATAAAAGGATTGGTTTATTTGTTTATTATGAAATAAATACATTATATAATATATATCTCATATATAAGTAATAAGTTAAATATAAACCTCAAAGGGTAACCTGTTTTTCCACTATATATGCAGGGTCTTATTTATTTAACCTAGAATAAATGTTTCATAATAAATATCAGTCGTAGTATTATATTTAATGTAATGTATGTTGTATACATACATAAACATGGACAAAGTGAAGCGTTAGTCGTTTTAAAAGAAATATTATCATATATTCAAAATTTTATATACATATTCATCAATATTGTCTTTATCTTAATATCTATTTTTATAAAAATCATATTAAATATATCAAATGTAACCTGTTTTCTTCCAAGAATTATATTCAGAATATATTGAAGATCTTTTTAAAGTGTAGCTGATCTTTATCCTCACATGTGCTCCATCTGTGCTTCAGTGGAGAGGTCAAGGGTCAGTCTGTCTACAGGACCTGGAGAATCATCAGACTACATCAATGCCTCTTATTTAATGGTGAGACTCTTGTTCTTGATGCTCCTGTTTAGATTCCTGTATGTAATATGGTGTGATTCGACGAGTCTGTGGCCTTTACAGGGGTACCATCAGAGCCGCGAGTTCATCGTTACCCAGAATCCTCTGCCAAACACCATACAGGACTTTTGGAGGATGATCTGGGATCACAATGCACAGATCATAGTTTCTCTGCCAGATACACAGAGCACGGTGAGTTACACGCTACAAAAAACTTTAACTATGCACACATACGTATGTATAACGGAGGCCTGTCGTTTCTGACGTCCCAGAGCAGAGAGGGAGAGTGGGTGTATGGCACTAAAAGATTCCCCAGCCAACAGCCTGCGAGCTTTCCTGTGACCTTCGGGGGGGTGAGGTACCAAACGTGCTGACCAATGAGGGAGGTCACCGTGGGACAGGACTTCCTTTTGGAGGGGCCCTGAAGGTGACTTATAAGACTGATTGCATTATGTAGCCAGAACTCAGATAGTGCAGTTGCTCTGGGTAAACCTCACAAAACTGTCAAGAACATTTAGCATTTATAGCTAACAAGTATGTATTGACATTATTTGTGCATTTGACTTTTTGTTCCTTTATATCTTGTTTATCTTTGATATTATTTCAGGAGAATTAAATATTTTCCAACTCAAGACAGGAAATTAAATCATAAATTGGCGTGGGTCTGTGGCAATGGCCTTATTTTAAATAAAAATATTTATTTACAGTATTTAATATATTACAGATGTGAATCACTGTACGTTCAGAAATGCTCAAGAACTTCTTGACCATTACAGTACACTGACAATGTATAAATATTGTAAAAAAATAATTATGTTATTTATACTTATTATGTACAACCTATTAATGTAGTTAGATTATTCTATGTAAAGTAAAAAATCATTAAAAACGAAAAGAAATAAATAAATAGTAGTTGTGTGTACTGACTTTAGTTTGAAATATGAAATGAATCTCAGTAATTTTTCTGTGTCACATAAGAATAATTGAGACTCACTGGACACTATGTGAATTAAAACATCTGACCCATACAGCAAGGCAATTTAAGAACTGTAAAAATTAATTTACATATTATATAATAATTCTTTCAATAGTATTAAATTAGAAATTATTAAATGCATAAAAATTAGTATTGACCTGTATTAAAATATCACGTTGTAATATGTATACTGTATTTAATATGTAAATGTAAAAATAAACAGAAAGCTGTAGTGGCATGCTAGGCTTTACCATTTTTAGTAAAAAGTATATATTTTGGTGCTTTTGTGTTTTTGTGACATTAAAACAAAAGCCAATTTTAAAATTTCACATAACATTTATGAAGTAGTCTTTGTACTGGACATTGCATCTCTGAAGCATTTCAGTCTGCGGAGCAACAGTTTGTTTTGCGTGGCTGTGTGACAGGATGACTATGTGCTGGAGGTACGGCAGTACCAGAGCCCTCGCTGGCCGAACCCTGACAGCCCCATCAGCAACTCCTTTCAGCTCATCAACATCATCAGAGAAGAGAGCTCGCGTCGAGAGGGACCCGCCATCATCCATGATGGGTAGAGTCTCATGGCATTTACAAAAAAGACTCTCATCAGTGACTGATATAGAGAGGAGAGGGTCACTCTTCACTGTTTCTGTGCAGGTCTGGAGGGACGAGTGCTGCTTTACTTTGTTCACTGACCACCCTGGTTAACCAGCTGGAAGAGGAGAACAGTGTGAACGTTTATCAGACCGCCAGAATGATGAACCTCATGAGGCCGGGAGTCTTCAACGATATTGTACGATGACTGTAGTATACCTTGATAAGATATGAATTATAAAATGTGCATGGTTAAAGGAATAGTCCCACTCACAAATGAAAATGTGCTGAAAATGTTAGTGCGTTGTTTCTTCATCAGAACAGATTTGGCGAAATGTGTCATTCACTGGCGCACCAATGATGCTGTAGTGAATGGGTGCCGTCAGAATGAGAGTCCCAAACAGCTGATAAAAACATCACAAAAAATCCACAGCACTCCAGTCCATCAGTTAAAATCTGGAGAAGACAAAAGCTGTTGTGGTAAGCGGTTTGGATACATTCTGACGGTACCCATTCACTGCAGAGGATCAAGTGATGTAATGCTAAATTTCTCCGAATCTGTTCCGACGAGGATCTACATCTTAGATGGAGTGAGGGTGAGAAATGTTCAGTAAATTCTAATTTTTGGGTGAACTATTCCTTTAACATCTTCCTGTGTGTGCAGGATCAGTATCAGTTCCTCTACAAAGCGATCCTGAGTTTGGTGAGCACCAAGGAGGACGAGAGAGCTCTTCACTACTCGGAA
The DNA here is from genome assembly GCA_018155175.1 of Sinocyclocheilus anophthalmus. Lineage (NCBI taxonomy): Eukaryota > Metazoa > Chordata > Actinopteri > Cypriniformes > Cyprinidae > Sinocyclocheilus > Sinocyclocheilus anophthalmus. The sequence goes on along the minus strand of JADLZN010011356.1, from coordinate 154,295 downwards.
AACAACGGCACGGTTCCTGCCAACCCCTCGGAAAGCCTGGAGTCTCTCATGTAGATATACAGACCACTGTCACCCTTCACCCTAGGAAATGTACACTGAATCAAGAGAAAGTAGTTTTTGAAACCCTCCTAAAGTCTCTACATGGACTACGTGGGTACAGGATATACTATAATTTGGTCTTTTATTGTGCCTTTGCACTTTAAAATGCTTTGATATAATATTACTGTTGTAATTAATGCCAACATTTCTACTCTTTGGAAAAGCAGTGACTGCTGTATTGCTGGTGATGTCTTAGATTTTAGTCGGACAACCTGTTGAAGAAATATTATAGTAGCAGGGCAGAAGATTTATATGCTAGCGATTTTGGGGTTTCAAAACAAAAAAAAAAACAACAAAAAAAACGCTTGATATAACAGCATTCTTGAACGTAGTCTCATAGTTCAGAAAAGAGAGGTGTGGTTCTAATATATAAAACCATCGGCCACACCAACAGACCAAAATACACTAGCGCTTCTTTTCTTTTACTATGTTTGTTATTGTAGAAATTGAATGTTTCGGTTTTTTTATAGTAGAGAAATTTCTTTATTAACCTAGTTGATATGTCGTAACACATTTTTTCATACATTTCTCATTTGTAATACGTACCGCATCCTTCTAGATTTAACTCAGCAGTGAATCTGTGTCGTTTCATAAGCACCATTCAGTTCTATATCTCCATATTTATCAGCTTTTATTTAAACTAATCGTTTAGGCCTTTTGTCAAGCATTAACACAGAACGTACTTGGATACAAAAAAGCAAGCACAATAAAAAAATCAAACAGGGTTTTACATGCACATCATTTCTTCTACATTTGCGAGTGTTTGTCATTTCTTAACATTGTACTTTCTTCCATTGAGCTTCTAAATCGCTAACCACAAAATGTAAAGTGGGTGAATTGAAATATTTTGTTTAAAAGTGTTGCAGTGTGACAAACTAAACTTTATTATTTTTATGAATTAATTCTTATAAAAAAGTGATATTGAGAGACTACATGTAATAATTTTTAACATAAAATATTCGTGTTAATTGAAGTCTGTAGGCACGTCTACAAACCGAAAGCATAAAAACCAACATGAGTATTTTGCTCTAATTGTTTCCCCCCTTTTTACGGAATTGATAGTTATTTATCTATTCATTGGTTATTTTGATGGGTTTCATAATTTTTGTATAGATATTATACATTTCGATTTTGACCTTTCAAGATATTATTTGAGACTGCATATAATTTTTAACATAAAATATTAATGTTAGTCAATGTCTGTAGGCACGTCTACTAACCAAAAGCATAAAAATGTAAAAGCTAAATATTTTGCTCTAATTATGTAATTGATTTACATTATTTAGCTTAAAATGATTATTAAAATTGATTAATTTGATGAGTAATGTATTATACATTCAGATTTAATGACCTTTCAAGATAATATTTGAGATTCAAATAATTTTACGTCAAAATATGAATGTTAATTTAAGCCCCTAGGCACGCTATATAGCCCAAATTCATAAAACTGCAACAACAACAAAAAAAATGTATTGCATTTTTTTGTGTATGTTATTCAGCTAGCAATTGATTGATATTGATGTTTATTTTTGGTCATTTTTAGTTTTTATTGGACCTTGAGCTGGGCCTCAGTCTCATTCAGCACAAGGCTACAACTCCAAATTAAAACTGACTTTATAATATGCACATATATATTTTACTCTAAATGAGTTTAAAGGTCCATCATTGGAGTAAATGTTCCCTCTTATTGCCTGGTCAAAATTGAAAGAAAGGTTAATTCTGTAATATTTCCTATATCATATGATCTCATAATTTTTTATTACATGTACTGGAAATTATGAGTTCATAGTAAGTTTCATTTTCAGCTCAATCTATGGCAAACAGCTGTAAAAAAGAAAATGCACAACTTAAACGGACCGTGTTTATTTATTCAGTATTTAATATAAACATAATATATGATCATGAATATCATGAGGACTTCAGATGGGCCATTTCCACTGGTTCGCCGGTGCTTCCTCTACGAGAGGTTCCCACGGTTTCCATTCGGTCATCTTCCTGGACAAAGCCAGCTCAGTCTCAGCCTGCAGACACACCAGACAGACTGAGGTACAGCACACTGTATTCACTCTCTATTAACTCCGTTCTCGTAAATGAGGCTTTGAGATCTTTCATTATTGCATCTTCTCACCTGTGCAATAACCTCCTCAATCTGTCCACAGTTGATTTTTTTTTCAAGCTTTTCTACGTCTGGCTCCTTTATAGCACAAAAGTGACACGTATAGAAATCAGGACTCTTATATCAATATGCGTTTTAAAGGGGCCATATGATGCGATTTCAAGTTTTGCTTTCTCTTTGGAGTGTTTCAAGCTGATTGTGAATAGATAAGATCCTGAAGTTGCAAAGACTAAAGTCTCACACCCAAAGAGATATTCTTTATAAAAGACTCTGCCACGCCCCCCTAAAACGGCTCGTTCTAACCACACTATCTACCTCACTATGTGGGAATATTAACATAATGCCGCCCAAATGTTCAAGCAAAGAAAAAAGGCGTGGTTTCAGTAACCGCAGTTAGTGTTGAAGCAGCATGTCAGGGCGACGCTGTGTGTTTCTAGGCAAAAGCAAAACCACTTTATTTGACCTTCAGAAAGTAGATGCATTTAGGAATCTTTAAGATCACTTACAACAGACCAGCAATGCATTTTATGGACGACCGTTCGTGAACCTAGGAGAGGAGGTAATTCTGACTTTGCTATGACAATCTGGCGCTTCGGAATCAGCTACAGTTTTGTTATTAGTGTAAGTATTTGTTATTGACTGTTCAAATGCGGAGTTTTGGCATCGTGTGTGTGTGTGTGTGCGTGAGAGAGAGAGTGGGGAGGAGAGAGAGCGGGAGAGAGAGAGAGAGAGAGAGAGGGGGGCACATCACAGTGGAGTCAGCTGTCTTAACGGTGGCTTGTGTACTGCACACATACCAGTCATCACTGTGTCTGTCACACGACGCTGTTCCCCTTTCGGGCTTCTTACCTTTATTTTGAAAGCTGAAGCTGCTATTATGGTAAGGGGCGTTACATTTCCGACGAGTGCTTGCGGTGTTCGGCCAATCACAATGCACTGGGTCAGCTGGCCAATCAGAGCAGACTGCGCTTGTCGGAAGGAGGGACTTTGTAGAAAACGAGCGTTTGAGAGGGGGGGCATAGAGGACCTACAATAATGTACAGTATTGACAAAAATGTTTTTTGAACATTAAAGCATGTCAACATATTTTGATACACCAAATACACAAAATAATGATAAAAAAGCATCATATGACCCCTTTAACAATTAAACCTCAATCTCAAAAAGTCTATTTGAAATGTCTCACAGCTTTGACGTGGTTGAACCTCTGGTTGATCAGTTGCTCAGTGTATTTCCTGTAGGCAGCATCCTGAGGCATAGCTTGTAGAGAGCCCAGGATCTTTGTGTACAGAATCCGAAGACGCTTTGGGAAAGAAAGCCACAATTCAATATATGTACAAGTACTCTAACTTAAAACACAACTTTGCAACAAACAAAACACCTAGATTGTATATGCAAGTAAAATAATACATGCAAGCAAAAATTAGAATTGATCAAAATAAATCAAAACACTCACCTCGTGTGGATTGTGGGAGACAGCAAGGCCAACCAAGCCTGTGGTCTAAAAATAAGACGATCAATAGATGCATATTGCCATGCACGAACGTTACTCTTTAATGAACCACGTATGCATAACAGCATTTAACCATTAATACAACATTCACCATTAACAATATTCATATAAATCTCACTTTGAAGTATCAAATGCACAACTTGATTTCCCATGCATGACATTTACAGCTCCAAAAAGACATGAAACTACCAAACGAATCACTCGTATTATTACAAACCCTATTTTCTGTAGGATGGCGATAATTCAGGTTTCACTACAGCAGCCATCATCACAATCGACCAAAACAAAGCACGACTCGCGCACTTAAACACATGCGAACGCTTGGGGACAGACCTACAGAAAAGGCGGCGATATTCAAACGCTCCAGTATTTAGAAACAAGCTTCATTCACGGATGAATATGAATAGTTTTTACTAATAATATATTTTCATGACCTCCGCACGTACCTTCTTGATCAAACCAGCCATTTCTGCCGATGCGACTCAACGACGCAACTTCCGTCGCCTGACTGTGACGTCCGTGGCTCGCTGATCGCTTCATGCTGCAAAATTTACCAAATTTATATATAATCGAGTACACCATGAATCCATTTTCCAAACCATGTTTTTGGCTTGTCCTGAATCACTACGGTACACCTAGAAAGAAGGTTTATAGTCGGATATTTAGATGGTCCGCGTCGGTCCCGCGCGGAGTATAGCCAGCACTGGCGTGATTCGGCCATAGCATCAACAGAAGAGCGTAGCGCGGTACAATGGTCTTCCGCAAGACGCACGCGTTTGTTATGAAACGCTAGAGGCATTACGGACTGCAGCTTTAACGCTTTATTACAAACTTTTCAAAATAATTCATAAATTCTATCATGTTCAACATTTTCTTTACATTGTATTGTTCTGTATCTGTCGTTTAAAGCATAATAATAATAATAATACAAGTTAACTGTTTATTAAATATTATTTGGCTAATTTGTTCTTTCTTTTAGCCAAGTATTATCTAAGTTTTAAATATTAAATGATTTTTTCTTATATTATTAATAGAGCATTATTTTATTAAGTAATTGTAAATAGGTTCTACATTTAAATTTTAAATAACTTTTTTGCGCCCTCGAAGTTGAGTTTTTAAAATGATCTATTACATCTTGAAACTAATCTCTTAAAATTAAATTTGTCTGCTTAAATAATAATACTAATACTAATACTAATGTAATTTTTAAATTACTATTTTTAAAGCAATGTAAATTTGTTTTAGCAAAATGAATAAAAAATATTGTACAAATTCAATGTCACAACAACACTATTGCACTTTGTTCCTTAAAAGTATTCTAGCGCTGGTACTATTAAACATGTTTTTCGGAAATATTTGACATATATAAATCAAATCGTTGTAAATGAAGTCTTAAATTAGCTGCAGCAGTGTAATACCTAATATTCACCACAAGAGGGTGGTTTAGCTTCTCTTACTAGAGGTTTAAAAATATTATTTATTTTAGGAAATCATTTTTTCAAGTTTTTTCAATAATTCAGTAATCAATCATTTATAAAATAATTTTAAATCAACGCAAAATAATTTAAAACAAGATTGATTATTTTTTAGAAATTATAGATATAGAAATATAGGCAGTAACTTTCCTCTGATTCCAGTTTAAGTGACAAAAACCTCCTTTGAGTCTTAAATAAGTCTTCTCACCTACGACTGTGACACTGATTAATGCTGATACACTGATTGACCACAAGAGAGAGGTGAACACATATCTTCACTTAATTAATAGAAACTAAAGTACTGCAACAGCCACTGTCATAGCCAGCATTTTATCTTTGAGTAGTAGAAATAAAATACCGATTGATTATTTAAATGTTCATAATAAGGATTGATAAATGTCACCATGTCCTGAGACTTAATGAGGATGTTTGGTAGTTACAGATGACTGACCAAAGATCACATGAGGCTCGTGAGAAGATCAGTCTCAGTTACACGCAGCTCACAGATTCCCCAGATCTTGATCAGACAAGCATCCCAACAACCACACTTCTGTGATGACCAGGCTGTTTTCATCTTAGTTTTTCAGGCAAAACCAGTGAAACTAAAGCATTTTTCCACCACAAGAGCAAGATTCAAACCATGATCTTCTCAGACCACTAAACTACCAGCAAACCTGTGTTGCCTTTTTTTTTGGACTTTTGTCTTATTTCATCATTTTAACGTGCACAAGATTTGAGGGCGACACTCACACTTGTGACTGAGGCTCTGATCTTCTCATGAGCCTCATGTGATCTTTGGTCGGTCAACTAGTCTCTGTAACTACCAAACATCCTCAAACCACTCAGAGAGTCTCAGGACATGCTGATATTTATCAAGACTTTTTACGAATATTTAAATATTCAACCAATATTTTATTTCCAATACACACCTATGACAGTGGCAGGTACTTTAGTTTCTATCATAGCAGAAAAATCCCTGCTAATTAAGTGAAAATATGTGTTCACCTCTCTTTTGTGGCCAATTAGTGTATAAAGTATATAAATTAGTGTATATATTGTTTAGCCCGATAATAACAGCTCTGGATTTTAAATGCACAGTTCTTGCAATGTCAGTGATTAGCAAGGACAGTAGTTGAGTGTTTGTGATGGTGACAATCTTAATATTTAAACAAAAGCACAAAGTCTTGAGGTTTAAACTACAAAAAATCTAACTGATAGTAATACATTCTACTGTAAAAGACCAAAAACTAAATGTTTTCAGCTCAGTCACTGTGATACAGTGGATAATTGTTCACCTTTGGCTGTGACATTACTGGATCAAATCCATCCTTTTATCACTTAAAATGAGATTCAAACAAGATAAAACTTTGAGAACTACTAAAGCGCAGTGGTGCAGAGGCTGAACACGTGACTTCACATCAACCTGCCCCAGAGACGTGTTCAAATCTCACAGATGTCATGAATGCTTTTTACTCAGTCTATGACCAGAAAAACACAAACCTCACAGCTTCTGTGGCTCAGTGGTTAAATGCTTCAATTGCAAACATGAAAGTCAGGGTTCAAATCTCACAGTCATTAAAGTTATTCATCATTTAGAACAAAGCTCTCGGAAAAAGCAGCAGGCTCTGTGGCTCAGGAGATAAAGCTTTGTGTTTTAATCCGGGAGATCTGAGGTCAAGTCCCACTATTGCTTACTTTAAATCAATCTCAGCCAACAAAGTCACTCAAATGCCAAAACACAACGTAGAGTTCATGATGGATCAGTGGATAAACACACATCCTCTGAGGATGAGACTGTGATGGAGACGTGGGTTTAAATCCCAGACAGAGCTTCCTTCAACATCTTTATTGGGAAATCACAGGTAAACAGTCAGATATAAGCTCCTTCATGTGCTCCAGCAAGAGACCTGTGGCTCGCAGGTAAGAGCGCTGCCTCACGGGTTCAGAGGTTGCTGGTTTGATCCCAGCCGGGTCTCTGCGATACGAGTGAATGCTGGAGTGTGTGTGAAGGCGCGCCTGAAGAAGGGGGATATCAGTACGGTCTCCCCCTGGAGCTTCCAGCACCGTGATCCGCAGCGGTTATACTTTTGCACAGACTGAAAAAAATAAATAAAGCTGCATAAAAATTCTCATCCCCCGTCCCTTCCCCATCAGCTTAGGTTACCATCATTTGCTTTTCAAAGGAAGGCCCTCCAAAAAGCAAATGCTGGTAACCTACATGTTTAGTGCACTAGAACACACATTCACACGAGACACATTACCTGTCCCTGAGCAGATGTCCATCATTACAGTCAATGTCTGTCCACACGTCCAGAGCTCTGCTTCAGCCGGACCAGTTTACAGCCAACAACACATCACTTATTCTGGAGAGACACGACACAAACACAGACATTATCAGACATACTGCATCTCAAAAATCTCAAAATAAATTCAATAATAGTTAACAAATATAAACTAAGTACATAAACTGAATTCCTAAACAGTGTAAAAAGATTGCAGAGTATATTATACGTAAGCAATCCTGTACCTTTAATAATCTTTTAGTTCAACCTGCTTTTCTCCCCAGCTTAGTTAATACGTTTTTAATTAAATAAATGTGCATTTACATTCACACATTCAAAAGAGGCAAACAGCACGATTCCTTATTATTGCACTTTATAATATATAACATTCATTGAAAGATGATAAAGCACGCGCAACTGAATCCTTTGTTATTCTGAAGCTCGGACAGCTTCAGCAGAAGATGTGAGTGTCTGAATACATTGCTGGCTGTTCAATAACTAACACAGTTTAAACAACATCATTTCAGGTTCAAGACCTCATGCAAATGTTTCTTTAGTTCCGAGTGTTTTCGCTCTGTAGTGTCCGCTGAATCCATCATTACATCAATCTAAATGAACTGACAAAGCTGCCCTGCTCTGCATTTCTTACTCACACTCACAGAAACTGAAACAAACTCTTTCAGAAAGTTACTTACAGGTGAGTCGCGTGACACTCATTTTATCAGACTTTTTATCAGTTGCTCTCAACGTGACATTAGCAGCTTTTAAGACTAAATCATCTGCAGGATCTGCACGTGTTGTTGTTGTTGTTGTTGTGACTGTCATCAAGCGTCATGTTGTCAAGCAGCCGAAGGAGTCAGACTGAAGCTGAAACCCGCTTGCGCCGCCTAGTGGTGAGGCACTCCTCGTTTGTACTTGAGCTTGTATTGATGTATTGTCAAAGCAGGGCTTTAATGTGTCTGCTGGAGTATTTGGGTGATGCTGCTCTTTCTTTGGCACACTTGTCATTCTCTGTTTAAAATGTAACTTTAACTATATAAGTACTAGGTATTCGATCTTATCCTGTGTGTCGGTCTATCAAAGACTTGTTTAGATTTTGCTGTCTTGCTGAACTCCCTTGTCAGGCATGTAGAAGCAAGCGTCTTTACCTTTGTGTTGTGAGTCTAAGGAGGCTATTCCAGTACAGCTCTAGTGCTTTTTAAAATTCTCAAGAAAAACCCATTCAAAACAATACAGGCAAGCCTTCGTCAGATTCAGTTGCTCAAGTGATAAAGCAGTGCTTTTTAATCATAGAGTCTTGAGTTCGAATCCCACTGCTTGTTAAATTGATGTTTAAAGTAATGCTGTAGCTAAACTGAAAATCAGCCAGTCTGAACCCATTCAAACATCACAACATTTGTAGCTCTGTGGCTAATTATTTGCCGTATGTTGAGTTCTTGGTTCAAATCCGACAATTGCTAAAAGCTTTCCACTGTATAACGCAAAAAAGAAAAAAAACATTCAAAACAACATCGACTTCGTCAGATTCAATTGCAATATGCAATTGCTGAAACAATTTAACAGAAGCAATATTGGGATTTGACTTCAGGATTAAAACACAACTTAAAAAGTGTTTGTGGACATGGTTTTATTGAGTTTTGTCTTAAATGCAATAGGTTTTGAACAAAAGACTCCATGCATAAAATACAATATTTTACTTTTTGAGCCAATGAGCTATGCATGTTAAATTAAAGCTTCAAGTTTTATCATTTTTTACACTCAAATTTAAAAAATAGCAAGATTTGAACCAAGAATTTCATAAGCACATAATGATTCCCTGCGCATCAACATTTTCATACCTCTTTTTGTTTTAGCTTTTGTGATTTTATTCTGGAAAAAAATTAAGAGTTTAATAAAGAGAATCTTCATTTGTGTTCCTAAGACAAACAAAAGTTGACTTACCTTTGTGAAGCAAACTGCAAGATTTTATAATTTTGTAAATCACCCAATTATTTCCCACAGTAGATCACTGTTTATTTATATGATGAATTTCACTGTTTCATCTCTGCAGAAATCATTTTAAGAAGAACCTCTGTAGAATGAAATATGCATCATTTGAGTAACATACACAAAACACTTTTCTCCATATAAGCTGTTGTGCATATGTGCAAACAATCCCACAAATGGTAAGAACTTAATCAAACTTGATCAAAATGATAACACATACATAACTAGTAAATAAAATAAAATCATTTGTTTATTCAAATTAAGACTTTATTGAATATATATGAATTGTGTCAAAACAGTCCAAGCCTGGAAGTTTCTAGCTTCCCAAAGACCTCGATTAGCTGCTTCAGCTGTTTTTAACCAGGGTTAGAACTAAATTCAGGTACGTGGCTCATCAGGAGGAAAAGGATTAAGTACTTTTTAAAGTTCATACTTTACACTAAAAAATGCTGGGTTAATTTTACCCAGGGGTAGAACCCCCCCCCCCCCCCCCCCCCCATTCCAGGTACGTGGCTTCATCAGGAGGAAAAGGATTAAGGACTTTTAAAGTTTATAACTTTACACTAAAAAAGCTGGGTTAAAATAACCCAGGCGGGGTAAAATTCGGGACAAACCCAGCAATGGGCGGTTTTGCCCAAGCGGGGGGTAACTATTTAACCCAACCTTCTGCGGTAGTAACCCTCGTGGGTCAAAACAGCCAAATTGCTGGGTTTGTCCCTATTTCACCTAGCACTGGGTTGTATTTAACCCAGCATTTTTAGTGTATAATAATGCAGATGCACTTATTGTTCACAAGGGGGAGCACGTTAACACACTGATTATTTTATTTTAATTTAATTTATTTTATTTAACAGCGATTCTGTTGTGGCTAGATGGTAACCCTCGTTCTGTGAAACCGTGAGCGGATGTATATATATATATGTAAGTTGATCATGTCTAACACCTGATGGCGTTATTTCCTGTGACCCAAAAGTTACACAATGTTTACTTTATTGTAAATACGCCACCTACTGGCAACAAATGAGGTTTTCAATAGCCAAATATACCATTGGTGTAGAGCAGGGGAGTCAAACTCAATTCCTGGAGGGCCGGGGCCCTGCAGAGTTTAGATTCAACACACACCTGCTCCAACTAATCAAGTCATTCAGGCTTATTTGAAGACTACTTGGTATGTGTGTTGGAACAAAACTCTGCAGGGCTCCGGCCCTCCAGGAACTGAGTTTGACTTTCCTAGCGTCGAGGGATTGACTGTTTTTCCACTCATGTGAGCTGCTGGTGTTAGTAATAACTGAAACCTTATATTAGACATCTAATGAAGGGGACATATGGGCAAAGATAGACATTCTAACGTCAAAAATAATTAGATTGTATTTGAAAAGATCAAGTGCCTGGAAGCTTCATTAAGGTCACCAAACTTTGTAAGTGAACCTAATTAATAATAATGAGCATATCCATTCTGTATTTAGCATTGTGAAAAGGCAGATGTTTAAAAAGGCAGATTATTAACAGACATGAGCAATCAAATCAGTCAAATGGACTAGGTTCCAAATATTCCATCAAAGACTGAACATGAGCAACAATTACCTGCACATTAAGCCCATAAACACACACACACATAAAGCTGAACATCATGAAACAATCCTCATTCAGATAATGTGTATTCGTATCAGTCTTGTGGAGTTATTTATGTCTTCTGTCTAAGACCATGTGTGTCTGTGCGCCGCTACACGTGAGGGAACTCGAACCCTTTTGGCTGGTCGTGTCAAAGTGACCCACATTCCTAGAGTGTCAAAAGCAGGTCAGCACCAAATATATTCTTCAGGGCCTTTGAAGACACACTCAGTCTGTTTTGCAGTGCTGCAAGGTGCATGAGATTTCTTCCGATAGTTAATAAAAAAGTTTCAGTACAGATTCATAGTGACAACTGGAAAGTGTCAGTTTTATAATCCATCTGCATGACTCAAGTTTTCATCGAGATTTTTTCATGTGTGCATCTTTTTCAGCTCTGAAACTACAATGGGCTACATGGAATGAATGGATGAAGATCAGCTCATTGAGTTTGTTATTCAAATGAGCCTCCAAGATGCTTGCAGTCTCTATCTTGAACATATCACCAAGGTATGCACAATACTTATTTCAATATACTTGTAATATATCTATAGTAATAATATACTTATTTCAAACAAAGGTATGTTTTAGTCTCACACATTCTCTCATGCAGGACTTTAGAAACAGCTAGTGATGAAAACCTCAAGATTTTATCTGCAATAGATCAAGGTACTTCATACGCAGTGTTGGGGAAAGTTACTTTACAGGGTGATGCATTACAATATTGCGTTACTCCATAAAAAAAGTAATTAATTAGGTTACTTAGTACTTTTATAGGAAGTAATGTGTTAGGTACGTTGCATACTTTTGGAAATTGGACAGGGCTTGCTGGTTTTTTTTTGTTTTTTTAAGTTCTATTTTTGGCAAATATAAAAGCCTTTTCACACCAAAAGTGAAATGAATAAGCCTCAGGCTGAAGGCAAAGTAAATTTACGTCCATACAGTAGAACACACTTCAGCAATAAAAAAGACACAAATGTTTGTCCAGAGTCATTTGTGCTTATTAGTACGGTTGAACGGGGTCATCGAAGGTCAGAAGCAAAGACATAGGTTAATAGAATGGTGTTAAATACATAAAGGATATTTGTGTTAACAGTTAGGCACTTTATGGACAGGTTTGCGTCGATTCCGAGTGGCATTATTTTGCCGCCTAATTTGAGGACAGTACTGAGATCTGGTTTCGAGTGGCGGGGCACGATAGAAAGCGCTTAATGCCATATTCATATTTATTTTAGAACTACAGTAACATCTGATTTCTCCCAACATGGAGACAGGAGAGCTGTCAATCAATAAATTGGGGGGAAAAAAGTAACTTGCGTTACTTATTTGAAAAAGTAACTCAAATATTCTCGTCAATTAAAAAGTAATGCATTACTAGTTACTTGAAAAAAGTAATCGGATTACATAACTCACGTTACTTGTAATGCGTTACCCCCAACACTGTTCATACGTGTGCCTAAATATCAATGCTCTATTTTGATTTCCCAATGGCATGATATTCCACATATGGGTGTGTAAAATTATTCAGATGACGTGTTTGCACTGAGGCAACTGCACAGGTACAGTGCTGCCTATAAGGAAAGAGACAGCAGAGGTTGGCTTCCGATGCACAGAGCGTCTGTCCAGTCTGATGTCTGTCTGTTGGATTGCGTCCTCCTGGGTGAGCAGAATCATGTCTGTGGTAAAGTACACATAACAGTTCGATATAAGGCAGAAGTATATATACTGGCATCTTTTTTTCCTGGATAGCATCTCACGAGCTGAGCATGGAGGAGATGACGTCTGATGGAGACACCGCTCTGACACTGGCTTGTCAAGCAGGGCATGTGGAGAGCGTAAAGGTTCTTCTCCAACGCGGAGCATCTCCACACAACACGAACAGCAGGAACGAGACTCCACTACTCCTGGGTATTACAACAAAAACATCATCAAATTAGTCTTGTCTCTGGTTGGAGCTCTCAATAAGCAATTAAAGGGATAGTTCACCCAAAAATTAAAATGATCACGCTCCAAATTACAGTTGGCAACTGAGAATTGGGTTATATGCCTTTAATTGGCACAAAATATTGTCAAAGCCAAAAACATAAATGATCCTAAAATAATGTTATTAAATATTAGGGATGTCCCGAGCTGATCTCAAGGATCAGGGCCAAACAAGCATTTTTTTTAACCGATTACTCTCTGCACAAATCTGTATACATTGGATTGAATTTAATAACTCTAATGTACTTAAAGTGTGCACCAAACATACATTCCTATAGGAATATACAAGTATTGGATCGGGACTCCGTATCGGCAGATACTCAATATACTATGACTCGAGTCGGATCGGCTCGGGACATCCCCATTAAATAGCGTTTTATGCCAGATTCAATTTCTTTTTAATGATTTTTTATCATTTTTTTAAACTTTGGGGTTAAATGTAACCCAGACTTTTGACAGATTATATTAAATTCACCACCTCATACAAAATTGCACTTTGTCCTATGCCAGTTTAAGCACAACTTTATAAAAATAGGATTAAATCACATCACACCAGTAGTGTCACCGGCTTGTGAATGCAAGAAAGAAAGAAAGTGTATTGTGGTTTTGTACAAGTACATGATAATGCTTGGTTTTGAGTTTTGAGTTTTATACTAGATCATATTCCCATGTTTCCCTTTGCAGCTGTGAGGGTAAAGTCTTATGAAATGGCATATGAACTGATAAGGGGTGGCGCCTTCGTGAGGCAGCTGTGTTTGAAGAAGTGGACGGCCACCCATGAGGCTGCTAAGGTGGGTTGCGTGGACATCCTGATGCTGTTGCTGAGACACGGGGGGAAGGTGATGGGACGGGACGGGCATGGGGTCACACCGATGGGCATCGCCGCAGAGTACGGTCATCTGGAAATACTGGCAATCCTTATCCAACATGGTAAGTCAGGTGTATGCAAGTCTGACCAAGAATCAACTCTAGATCCGTCCCTATAGTAAATGATGTATTTAGTTAATATTAAATAACAAAAATGGATCAGATTTAAAATGTAACCTACTGGTGATAAATACTATAAATTATCTTTTTTACTGGTGTGCAAATTTACTTAGTTTAGCTAATTATTAATAAAATGTCATGCATAAAAATCTGGAAATTGCGACTTTTATATTGACCAGCATGAAATAAATAATGCATAAATAAAGGAAGTGGCATTTTTTTCTGCTTGGCGCGCTGCATACGTAAAGGCTAGTGTTACAAAAAGAGCAGAACATTTCCGGACACTTCCCAGAATTTTTGCAAACTTTCTGGGATCTTTTTTGGGAAACTTTTCTGCCCCTTTGCAACCCTAATTAAGGCCCATTCACACCAAGCATGAGAACTATAATGGTAATTATAACTATAAAGTTTTAAAGGGGTCATGAACTGCCTTTTTATTATTATTTTGTACTGTTCTCTGAGGTCCACTTATAATGTTATCAAGACTTTTACATAAAAAAAAAACAATTCAGGTGTAATAGGCTATTTTCATAGATGGATGCTGCTGTGATTTAGGTTAAAAATGCATAAATAGTCAGTACAGGCCTTTTTGCCATGTTTAAAATAATGTATTCTATTTACTTCTATTAAGATTTGTACAAAATGAATCATTTGATTAAATATGCAGTCTCAACTATAAGGCTTTTAAAGGTTCATTCCCCAAAAAGGAATGTCTTTGCTCTCACCTTTAGGGGGCGACGTCACAGCACAAGCTACAAATGGAGACAGTGTGATATATGACGCCGCAGGCTGTGGGAACCTGGACTGTATTGATCTACTCTTACAATATGGTGCTAATCCTAATGTAGCCAGTCTTTGCTCTCAACTGCCGATTCACCGCGCAGCCTACGAGGGGCGCTACCTGTGAGAGCACAGCAAATCAATCTCGCCACACTTCACCAAACAACTCTGCAATAATAATTATATTCTCTCTCTTTAAACGGACAGGGCCCTGAAGAAGTTAATTCCCATCACCAATAGGAAGGTCATCCGTCTGTGTGGGATGAGTCCGGTTCATTCTGCGGCAGACGGAGGCCATGCAGACTGTCTTGAGCTGCTCATCAAGAAAGGTTTTGACGTCAACCCAATCCTGGGCTGCCACATTTCCGAAAACTACGGTGACATGAGGAAGACCCCACTGTACTTTGCCATCTGCAATGGAGACGTCACCTGCGCCAAGATGCTTCTGAAATCAGGTGCGAAGCCGGATCTGGACCCTCTGCGCTGCCTCCTGGTGGCGGTCAGAGCTGAGAAGTACGAGCTGGTGTCGCTGCTTCTCGCCTATGGGGCGGACGTCAACTGCGTCTTCTCTGTCATCAGTGACACCGTATTTCCTACGGCATTGCAATATTGCCTCAAAGATGAAATGATGCTGCGCCTACTCCTTAACAACGGTTACCATGCAGAAAGCTGCTTTGAGTGTTACCATGACAACTGGGTAACAACAGAGGCTGCTAGCCAGTCGTACCAAATCAGGAGCGATACGAATAAAGTAACCGTAAGAATCATGTTTGGGGTCTAGAAAACAACGTGGTGAATTCACTAACAGTTGCAGCACTTATTCACTAATAAGTCTTATTCACTAAACACCTGAAAACGCAATAAACATTGCAATGAGAGGCTTTATAGTGAACTCAAATCAAGAGCAATCTGAACAAAGTGACTCTAAAGCATCATGTTTGGGGTCAAGAAAACAATGGTGCGGTGTTGGGCCTTATGCGTCTTATTCAATAACCACTTAAAAACCAGCGTAACCAGCCACTACCTGTGCTGATATAGCACTGCAACTTAAACATTTAAAACCCAACTCATATCGGTGTAAATTAGGTTTCTTAAAGAATGTATTGTCACAATAAATTTTGTGCTGTTATCGTTTTTTTTCCCCCTCTGTGGTGGTGTGGTGGGGTTGCCAATCCCTTCTTTACGCCCCCTCCTTTCCACGTCGGTTGTGGGTTGTAGCTGCTGTGTCGCTGGTGACGCACGGTCCTACGCTGTCCAGCACAAACTATTACTGTTATGTCGTTCGCAATTCGTTCTTAGTTAATGTCTATATTTATATGTGGCCTAATTATGCACTCTGTTCTGTGTTTGAAGTTTTGCGAGTTTATTAGCGTGGCATGGATGGCGCATTTGGCGGGGAGGGTGGTGCAGACACTCCTAGATTACGTGAATCACGTGGACATCTGCTCTAAACTGCAATGCATTCTGGAGAGACAAGAGGAGTGGCCTGATATCTGTGAAACCCTCAGTAAGGCACTTCCGTTTACTATTCATGTCATTCCTAACCTGTATGAAAAAAAATTAAAAATGTCTTTACGTCTATTTGTTATTAGCGAACCCTCGCCCTCTGAAACACCAGGCCAGGTTGGTTATCAGGAGATGTATGACACTGAGACGACTGAATGACCCAGAGTTCATGAGCACCGTTCCTTTCCCCCCTGCACTGAAGAACTTCCTACTCTACAAAGAATATGATATTTATGGTCGAACGGTAGATATATGTATCTATACACTGTAAAACCTAACAGTGAAAATCACTACATGAAAAAAGTTTTAAAAAGTTAATTCAACTCAATAAATATTTCTGATGTGAACTCAAAAACGAATTATATTAAGCAGAACTCAATCTGAATAACTTACAAAAAAAATATTTTAACTAATGATTAAAGTTAAAACCATTTAATCTACTATTAGGTCTACATATTTTGATCACAAAATATTTCAAAGAAATTTGAGCTTACTTAATGTTTAATAATTTCTTTTAAATATTGATTCCCAAGAAATCACGTTTGTGTAGCGTAGGGCTCTAGATTATTATATTTATATCTTTCATAACTAAATAACTAAAATATTATATAATAAATGCATATATCTATCTTATTCATACTCTGCCCAGATGAAAAATAAGAGTTCAATTACCCTAATTTTGTGTTTTGTCTTTAAGGACAATAATGGCATTGATACCATTCACACTGGCAGATCTATTACTATCCGAAAAGAAGAGCCAGCAGATGTTTTCAAGACACACAGGTTATAAGGACACACGTCAGGACAATATTATATTTACTTAGCAACATTTTAACCTTTTAGCTGACATCAGAATAAATGCATGGCTCGGGTAGAGAGACTGAATAATTGAGCAATCAAGTTGTCTTAAATGAATAGTCCACTTAAAAATGGAAATTCTATCATGATTCATTTTGTCATACATTTTTTTGACATTCGTTGTTTTTGTCTATCCGTTGAAAGTCTAGGCAATCTTTATTTTCAAGCTTCAAAAGAACTTTAATTTAGGCTTTTATTCACATTTAAACATTGAACAATGCACTCTTGTAATCACGGATAATTGACGGGAACCAAATGTGAAGGTCCGATCCTTCACACCTTTGTCATTTATGAAAACTTAAATATGGTGTCTGCTCTCATAAGGGTATTTTTTTATGATATGTTATGACATACACAATTTTTTCCCCCACTGCATTTAGAAAAAGGAGCCTGATCAGGTGCAGAAGGCAGCAGTCACCATCACTGAAGAGTGAACATTGTCTTTAACCCCAATGGATGTTTTGATTGCATTTGAAGATGAGATGATGTCTGCCAAGTGTTGGGTCAGTGCACTGGTGCAGGTTTTTTTGCACTAATTTTTAAACATTTCCTTGCTTGTGCAGTCTTGACTTATTTGGTGAAATGTCTGATAAGATTGCTTAAATGTTATATTTTTGACTATAAAATCAACTGATTTTGTTTTATGTTTGAAAACATCTTGAAGTAAATGTTGCATTTCAATAAACACTTAAGAATGCCCTCCTGTTCTGTCAGCATTTCTTTGTACCAATGTTATTTTTTGCTTAGTCTTATGTAACTTTATTACTTTGAGTTTGAAGGACTTGAACCATTTAAGGCAATCGGTTTCCTCAAACCATTTAAGTAACTATATAGTTGTTAAGACTTTTGTTACCTGAATTCAAACTGACTGAGTGAAATAAACTTAAAATCTTTAAGTTGAGTTTGCTCTAATGATTGACTAAACCAACACTTAATGTATATAAACTTAAAGGTATAGTTCACCTCAAAATGAAAAATGTGATGTTTATCTGCTTACCCCCATGTCATCCAAGATGTAGGTGACTTTCTTCAGTAGAACACAAACAAATATTTTTAACACAAACCGTGCAGTCTGTCAGTCTTATAATGGAGGTGAATGGGAATCATGTCTTTGAGAGTAAAAAAAAACATACACCGACAAAACCAAATTAAACCCTGTGGCTTGTGACGATACATTGATGTGTAAAGACACAAAATGATCGGTCTGTGCAAGAAACTGAACAGTATTTATATCTTTTTTTACCTCTGATTCACCGCAATGTCCGAACTGTCCTGAGCGGCGGCGCGTCCTCCTGAGCGCGTTCTCAACAGAAGGCGTGTGAGGCGTCGTCGTCGTCTTCTTGCTTTACGGCGGATCACAGAATTATAAGTGCATTACGCCGCCACCCGGTCTCTCAAGATGGACCTTGACACTCTATCTACAATCTCATTAGGAGTGTCAATGGTCCACTTGAGAGATAGGTGGCAGGACAGTTGGAACAGTTCGGCCATTGCGTGAATCAGAAGTAAAAACAATATAAATACTGTTCAGTTTCTTGCACAGACCGATCGTTTTGTGTCTTTACACATCAATGTATCGTCACAGCCGCAGGGTTCATTTTGTTTTTTTTTGTGTATGTTTTTTTTTACTCTCAAAGACGTGGAGCCCATTGACTGCCATTGTAAGACTGATAGACTGCAACAGTTTGTGTTAAAAATTTTTGTTTGTGTTCTACTGAAGAAACAACGTCACCTACATCTTGGATGCCGTGGGGGTAAGCATATAAACATCACATTTTCATTTTTAGGTGAACTATCCCTTTAATGTATATGAGTTTACAGTACTCATATTTATTTGTTTTAAAACAAATGGTTTAAGGCAATCGGTTTCCTCAAACAGTTTGAGTTACTGTAATTTTTTGGGTTTTACAGTGTATGTATTTTATTCCAATTAATTTATACGAGTGAAACCAATTGTAACAGTGTTATTTTGTGATAATGTAAAGATATTTGTTTATAAACAATATTACCATGATTATATAATTTTCATATGTTAATGCTCACAAAACATATCAAGAGCATGTCCAGGTCACATTTCACCTTAAAACCAAATGAAAAATAAATAGAAAGAAAATAATTGTTTTATGCATATGCACCTTTTTTCAATTTTGGAGCGAAACTTGACCTGGACATGATCCTGACAGGTTTCCTAAAATTGACTCTAAACAGTCTGCTGTGTGTAAATATACAGTATATGCTACATAAATACCTAGTCTACTTTGGAAACATTTTGACCGACATTGTATTCTTATCACATTGCATTACTTTTTAAACCATAACAATTTGACATACATTTCAAACTTCACCTACACTGATCATGGCCCCAGTCCAAAAACACTGGATTTTGTGGAAGCTGTTGTTGCTAGAGGCACTTGTTATCAGACCAACAACATTCCTGCACTGTCAACGCCAGTCGGCGTCTGCAGAGATGCAGCAGACATTGTGTTCCTGTCATAAACACAGATCCTAGCCTTACGTGGTTGTTTGGATCCTATGGGACAACAAACAGCTTATCCGAGTGTTCACATAAGACCAAATCTGATCATTACACACACAGGCCTGACCTGACAGCTTGCAGACTTCAAAATCCATTCATATCCACACCATATTAACCTTTAGTCTCTTTAGATTCACTAAATTAAAAATTTTTGATAAATACAATAATAAAGCACATTTTAATCCTGATGATGACATCAAAAGCGAGACAAAACCAGTAAAAGGCTAAGAGAGAGAAGAGGATTTATTTAAATCCTCACAATGGTTCATGCCAGGCTGATAACAGTTCTTCGGATAATCTGCCCCTCACAGCCTGTGACGTGTTACTTTAGCTCTAAAAAAAAACTAAAATCACCTAAGAGTATTCTGCGTAGTCAAATTCTAAACATACAAAATAAACTGATGATAACATTTGTCAACAACACTAAATTGCAGTAGCAGGGCTACTGGCAGTAGCTAGTTGTGATTTCATTTAATGCACCATTATAACACAAGTAACTACATACAGAGCAATTTAGAATAGATTTTCCTATTTAAGCATTTCAGATTCAAGTACATACCACCTTGCTGCAAATAACGACATTACCATTTCTCTAGCCATCTCCTCAGAGTCTATCTGCTTATTTTGGACATGAACAATGCAGTCAGCATTCACTTACAGGCCTCGCTGTGACCATGTTGCGAGTTCACATGCTGATTGACTCCTGCCTCCCAAAAAAGCATCGGCATCATGGGCTGGGGCTTTGTATCAGGTCTCTCTGATCCTGCTCTTAAGACACTTTCCAGCTGCCCACCACAGCACATGAGCACTCAATCTCGCTTACACCACTCGAAAGATCCCAGACGCCAGATCCCAGAAAGATCTGATGCACCAATACTGAGACAAATCCAAGACTTTTAAGACTCTGAGAAGACGACCGAGAGGCCATGAGTACATTCGGCTACAGGCGGGAACTGAGTAAGTATGAGGATTTGGATGAAGATGAGCTGTTGGCCTCGCTGACTGCTGAGGAGCTCCAGGAGCTGGAGAAGGAGTTGGCTGATATTGACCCAGACGACAACCTTCCCATTGGACTGCAACAGAGAGATCAGACAGCTAAGACTCCCACTGGAACATTCAGCAGGGAAGCTCTTATGAAATACTGGGAATACGAGACTCGAAAACTGTTGGAGGAGGAGAGGATCGGATCCACAAGCCCTAGACAGGTGAGTGATCAACAACCTCAAACACTAATTATACTGTCAGAAAAACATTTGCAAACATTTTACTTTTTGGGGTACAACAGCTTGTCAATAGGGTAGTACTCAATAAAGAGACATGTTTGTCTCTTATTTACCTATAAAGGGTGCATATCAGTACCTTAGAATAAGAATATGAACCCTTAGGGTAGTAATATGTATACTCTTATGGTACTACTATAGGGGTAAATAAGGTAGTCCATTTGAGGGTGCTGCCCCAGTGTTAAGCTATGAGTCGAATTTAAAGGGTGAGTTTCACCCCAAATTTAAATTCGTCATGAATTCCCTCATGTCATTCAAACCCGTAAGACCTTCGTTCATCTCCAGAACACAAATTAAATTATTTTTGATGGAATCTGAGAGCTGTCTGACCCTGCATAGACAGCAACGCAACTGAAATGTCCCAAGTCCAGAAACGTAGCAAGGACATCTGTAAAATAAAACAAAAACAAAACATTCCATGTGACATCAGTGGTTCAACTTCAATTTTGCGAAGCTACGAAAATACTTTTTGTGTGCAAAAGAAAAAAGGATAACGAAATTAATTCAACAATTCGTCTCCTCCCCATCACCCTGGTGCCATTTTGGAGAAAATCCGCTGGACGTAAGCAATGTATGCTGTTCTGTGTCAGCTGCGGTCATGCCGGATCTGTTT
Organism: Sinocyclocheilus anophthalmus; assembly: GCA_018155175.1. Lineage (NCBI taxonomy): Eukaryota > Metazoa > Chordata > Actinopteri > Cypriniformes > Cyprinidae > Sinocyclocheilus > Sinocyclocheilus anophthalmus. The sequence continues at coordinate 132,673 of JADLZN010011356.1, read as the reverse complement.
CCTACTTTGTTGTGATTTGATCTGAACGAAAACAGCATATCCGCGTGGCGCAGCTAAATTTCAGTTGCGTTGCTGTCTATGAAGGGTCAGAAAGCTCTCAGATTTAATCAAAAATATCTTAATTTGTATTCCGAAATTGAACGAAGGTCTTATGGGTTTGGAAGACATGAGGGTGAGTAATTAATGAAGGAATTTTCATTTTTGGGTGAACTATACCTTCAACTCAAGAAGAGTATATGCTATATTTGAAGATTTTAATTTGAATTGTTGAACAGTTACGATTGGTTAACTTTCACAAAAAAGACAAATGGTTTACATACCGTCATAATCTGGGTGAAGGAATGACGCCATGCGTATTTCGAAAAGCAATGAGAAATCAAAACGGCGAACACTTCTCGAAATACGCCACCAGATCTCATAATAAAAGAGGAACAACAGCACCGATGTTGTTTTAACAATGACTTTGTTGATTCCAGAAAGATGAAGACAGCAGGGAAGAGGAGGAATGCATGACTGAGAGCAACAATGAAGAATGTGGGGATGAAAAAGACGGGGCTGAAAAACGTGAGAAAGACATACAAAAATATCGGGAAGCTGAACAAGACCAAGAAGAGGAAAGTGAACCAGAGGAGCCGATAACAGAAGAAGAGGATGTGGAAGAAGATGAGGAAGAGGAGGAGGAGGAAGAAGAAAACAGTCCTAAAATAGCACCGACATTGGATTGTACCACTCACCCACAGCAGTGTTGGTCTTCCAATGGTCAGTCCAATCAGAGACAGGCAGAGCCTGTAATACGATACTCTCCACTGATGAGTGAACCAAAAGTCAAAGTTCAGGAGCCCAGTCGCATGTCAGGAAACCCTACTGTGGTGGACGAGGTTCTGGAAAAGATCCTCACCAATGACCCAGATGCCACCGAGGTCAACCTCAACAACACTGATATCATCTCCCAAGCCACACTTATCCGATTTGCAGAAGCCTTATGTTCGAACACACATGTAAATTTTTTTAGCCTTGCCAACACACATGCAGATGACCAGGTGGCTTTTGCCATTGCCAAGGTGCTGAGAGAAAACAGCAACATCACAAATCTTAACATTGAGTCCAACTTCATTACAGGGAAGGGTATCCTGGCACTGGTGCAAGCCCTCACCCGAAACAGTACTCTTACGGAAATGCGATTTCACAATCAGAGGCACATTTGTGGAGGTCAAGTGGAAATGGAGATTGTAAAGTTACTGAAGGAGAATACCACACTGATAAAGTTGGGTTACCAGTTCGACCTTCCTGGCCCTCGTATAAGCATGACGACCATTCTTACTCGCAACCAAGACCTCCAGAGACAGAAGAGAATGCAGGAGCTGCGCCACCAGCAAGGAGGTGCAGCGATGTCAACAAACCCAAGAACAGTCGCCCTTCAGAAGAGCACGACCACCTCTTCTCCTTACAGCTCCCCTTGGAGTTCACCATGGTCATCTCCAAAGTTACCACACATTGATATGGCAAAGAAGAATGCTCCCCCTGCTCCTCCACCACCACCACCACCCCCCCCAACATCCAAAGCCTCCATCCCAGAGAAGAAGGCTCCCTCCAGAATGATCGCAGAAGTCATCAAACAGCAAGAGGGGACTTCTACGAAACAGCAAATGGGTCCCACCAAATCTAAATCCAAAAAGGGAAAAAAAGGGTCTGCAAAACAAACAGAGACTGACAGCATATTAAAGGAACTTAAGAACACTTTGAGACCCATCAATGACAGAGAGTTCTCCAGACCGTCCACACCTCAACGTTGCGCTCATGATGAACTCATGGCCGCAATCAGAGGCAGTAACATCAAACATCTCAGAAGGGTGAGTACCGTTCTGCAGACTTCAGTTCCAGCTCTGCTTCAACACACCTGCCTGTAATTAAGTAGCCCTGACCGCCTTGATTAGCTGGTCCAGGTGTGTTTGATTAGGATTGGAGCTGAATTCTGGCGGACATTAGCTCTTCAGAGCGAGGATAGAGACCCTGGTACAGACCAACAGATTCAGTTCCCAAACCTGTGCGATTTGTTTGGCGTCTACCGCTTCCTTAGTTATACTTCCTACCTGCTGTAGCCTCCATGACAGATTTTTGTAAAACTCCACACAGCAGCAACCTTTTTAATCTGCTTCCGAGGGCACATCATGAGAGTTTAGCTCCAACCATATCATTTTTTTTCCGTCACACACTTTCCGGAAGTTTCTGAGTCTGAAGACCTTGATTGAGCTCTTATGGCAGAGCTAAATTTTGCTGGACAGTGGCCCTCCAGGAACAGGTTGGGACACCCCTGACCTATGCAATCCGCACAAGAGAATTACGACTGATTTCAAGGGTTGCTAAGTTCGTGCATATTAGGGAAAATAGTAAATTTTACAATAGACTGAATTTACTTTTAACAATGCTTTTCAGTATTGAGAAAACTATATTTATCAACATTTTATCTTGGATGGATTTTTTTTTCACTGAGCCTGTCGCAACACATTTTGAAACTGCCTTCTTCACAACAGATTCATGCAATGCGGTCTTAGAATTCGGCAAAAAATGTAGCTTATGCTGTCTAGGTATTGGAACAGAATAATAGATGTGGGGAAATTAATGAAATTATGCAGTAAACAAAACTCAACCAGAGTTTCTGTTTATTGTGGCAGTGGAAAATTCAGCATTACCCTCATGAGGCATCCTGACCCCACAAATTCCTCACACTTAATGCTGCTATAAATAGAGACCATTTTGCACGTCTTGATAAGGCAGATGCCTTCTAGTGTTGTGGAAAATGGAAAACAGTTTGAGTACACATGATTTTCATTTAGGTAAACAAAACAAAAACAGAATGCTTGTCTTGATTTTATTTTTGATTGCATATTAATGTACTGTATTTATTATTGATATGCAATCAGTAAGGTCAAATTCAAAATAGCTGCACAATGAATAAATTTGATTACACTAGAAAAAAAATGGGAGATCTGACCTTATAATTCTTGGCAGGTGGATGTTCCCAAGTAACTTCGGTAACCAGGCTGTAAGACAGAACAGGAAACCCATCGCCAGAGCATTATCTGCAAAAACATCGGTAAATACAGATACTGTGTGCTCTACTTGAGCACAGCACAGGGGCATGTTTAATTTAAAACAACAGGGTTCTCTGTATTGGTAATGACCTGAATATTTGCACTGTATTACATTATTTTTTGTTATTACAATTAGTAATAGTGGTAGTTTCTGCTGTTGTTGTGATTGTACTCTTGTTATTAAATGAAAAATCGACTTCATTTTGTTAATGATTTGTAACTCTATTTCATGTCTGTACAAATGTAAATATTTGACTTGATTTAAAATGATTAAATGCATCAAAGAATCAATTGAAATTACCATTAATTCTGTCATACGGTGTAATACTACTAACCAAAACAGTTGCAAAGGTCAGAAGAATACCCTTCCAAAAGCAAGGCCTAAATGACTTTGCTGGAACCGGAGAGTATTAGTTGTATGAATATCAGTCTCTTAATCAGGACCCTGTATGTTTGTATATTTTGGAAAAGTTCCCTGGGACTAAATCCACTCCGCGGCAGTTCACCGTGAACAGAGAAATGTTTTTAGCAGCAGCGGCAGGAACAGCAGCGAAGTTTGTGTTCAGGCAAAGAGCGTATCTGAAAGGCAAATACTTTTCCACAGAAGGTTATATGAACATTATTCAGCATTGTTAAGGTGTTAATCAACTTCTAACATTTTTTCCATGTATAATAAAGCATGCAGTAGATGTTTAAAGCATGGATGCAACTTCTGATGACATGCGGCCACAAGGACTTTAAAAAAAAACTAGAAAAGAAGGAATAAATTAAATACAAATTTAAGAAAATCCAAGGAATAAATTGAATTAATCAAAATTAAGTATCTGCCAATGGGGCTAGAAATGACCTTTTCAAAGGGAAAACAATTGAAGACATTTTAAGGCCTTAATTTGTGAAAAGGGATAATTAAAGGGTTAGTTCATCCAAAAATGAAAATTAGCCCATAAAAATTATTCACACTAAGTCATCCTAGGTGTAGATGACCTTCTTCTTTCAGACGAATCAGTCAGAGTTATATTAAAAATTGTATTTGATCTTTCAAGCCGTTTCATGGCACTCAGCGGGTGTTGCAGCCATCAGTCCAAACAAGTAAATAAAAAAGCGCCAATACATTTAAAAAAAAAAAAAAAAAAAAAAAAAAAAAACGTGTCTCACATGGCTCCGGGGGGTGAAAAAAGGCCCTGGTAGGGCAGGCAAAAAAAAAAAATTTGAATTTCGAATATTCGTAGAATTTTAAATAAAAATCCACATTTGAATGCAAAAACGTTGCATTCGAATTTTAGGGGTGCGTTAAGGAGGCAGCCTTATCAGAGGCGCACGAGATGCGATGATTGTTAGTGTCGTTGCATTATAATGTTTCATTACTGCGTTGTTCATTAAAAATATAGCGCAAAAAGAGAACATCGATCCGGAGGGGATCTTGTTTACATCAAAACCGAAACCAACGTTCACACAAAACCCATATTTCACGCATTTTCTAGAGGGACATCTATCACATTGCACTCGCATCTAGAACAAAGGTGCCGCATGTTTAGAAAGCCATGTAAAATTAATGTTAGTTCAACTTTTAAAAAAACATGTCTCGAGAGTTTATGGTGGTTTTTCCCCATCCCACGGCATCTCATGTTTTTAAATGAAAAAAAAAAACTCTTTGTGATTAGTTTTCGGTCCTTTGTATTAAACTATACATACATAAATTATGCTGTTTTGTTTATAGTTGTTTAAGCAACTTAATTAATTATAATTGGTTTATAAACTTATTTTAAACATTATGCACTTTTTTCCCCGCAGATAGTCATGTTATGCTTTGAATGATGCGCCCTCTTGTGGCCTCATGAGAGAAGCCAAAAGCTTTTCTTCCCCCAACTGAAATTATGCCTTTTAAACTCGAATATAATTCGAAAATATTGATATTTAAGTAAAAAATTTGAATTTAGTTTTTAAGCCATTTTGACAGCCCTAGCCTCCTGTAGTGAATCGATGCGTTTCTGTAAAAAAATATCCATATTCAAAACGTAAAAACACTTTAATCTAGCTTGCGCTCACTGCTGTAAATGGAAGCAGTTCCGGGCGGATGACGTATGGAGGTCGGCTTTGCGCATGTGCCGCTCAAGAAGTGACGCACGCGGAAACGCAGCAGAGAGATCAAAACAAAACAAAGGTCAAGAATTAGAAGTACAAAACGAGGATTTGTAAAGAAGAATGTTGGAGGATTTCGATATAAGCCAAGAGGAGACTGGTTTTCCTCGGAGGTCATCCGCCCGGAACGGCTTTCCTTTTACACAGTGAGCGAAAGCTAGATTAAATTGATTATTACGTTTTAAATATGTTTTTTTTTTCTTACAAAAACGCATCGATTCGTTACAGAAGGCCTTTGTTCACCCCCCCCGGAGCCGTGTGAGACACTTTTTTTTATGGATGGGCGCCTTTTATTTAATTTGTTTTGGACTGATGCATGCAACACCCGCTGAGTGCCATGAAACGGCTTGAAAGATCAAAGACCATTTTTTAATATAACTCAGACTGGTTTCGTCTGAAAGAAGAAAGTCATATACACCTAGGATGACTTGAGGGTAAGTAATTTATGGGCTAATTTTCATTTTTGGGTGAACTAACCCTTTAAGGCCGGTTAAGAACCGCAGAAACCCTGACTATGCTCTACTTTTTGCTCTTTGCTCGACTTTGCTCTACTTGGAAAACTGGATTCCACGGTTTTAGTCACATTTACTCTATAGTTTCTCAAATAAAGTAAAATAAAATAAAAACCAAATACACAAAGGTTCTGTAAATATTAACATTTATTTGAGTGTACAATTTTAATAATTCTTTTCAACCTCATTTCAAAGGTTTCAAGTCTCAATGCAAAGCGACCCTGGTTAAACGAAGGATGAAAACTGGAAAATATATTTTAATTGCTCAAATAACACTGCTAAAAACAGTGAAACTATATGATCCGACCCATTGCGGACCGTCAGGTGAACCAGAGCCTCTCTTTTTGAATTAGTACAGCATCACAGTGCGTTATTAGTAAAATATTGAGAACGTACAAACTGTCCACTTCAGGAATTTTTTTCAATGGCACACATGAACCTTAAATTCCAACTTGAACCGTATCTGACCAACAGAAAAAAAATAAAAAAGTGCCGTGAAATTTATTGCAATGCCAGTAAAATGCAAACTAGCATATGCAAACAGAAGATTTCTAATAACTGTAGTGCTTCTCACATCTAATTTTAAGGAGAGTCCTGACGTAGTAGCTATAGCACACAATGTGTAAACATATCTGCCGTATTGTGCCGTTTCCCCACTTTTTTCTTTTTGATTCGTGCAAATATAGAAACCGACTCAAACTCGGAGCAAATTTACAAATTAGCAATGGGGTTAAATATGGTTTCTAAGAAAACCACAGCGCAAACTGAAAAAGAAAAGGTAAGAGAAAAGCATGAAAATAGTGTTCTTGCTTTGTCACAACATCAATATTAAAGACTCGCTCATCTTGTTCCTTAAGAGTCAACTTTCGTTCAAAGAATCACAAAGAAAAAAAAACAAAAGACCCCAAAACATTCAACTCTACAAATCAAGAAAACTTGATGTAAAATTGCACGTGAATCCAGGAGAGGAAAATAAAAGCTTTACAGGAGATGCATGACAAACCTTTACAGATTAAATGAGGTATTGCACAGATTAATACAAAAAAGCATAAAGGCAACAAATTTACAGCAAATCGGTCATCCATTTACATTACAATTTTATAAGATTTAGAACGTCAAGAGCAATGTAGTGTTTTAATTCTTTTGGGCAGCCCTGGTCATCAGTCATCCCACTCATCTTCATCCTCAAAATCTTCTACATCATCATCATCATCATCATCATCTACAAAACCACGGATTGAATGTTTAGTTTTCAAAGGTCTAACACAAAAAGTCTAACACAATCCTAAGGGAGTCTGATTGTAATTGTCATCAGGTCGGCACATACCTGAAGAGTGGATCGCTTTGCTCCTCTTCTGCATGACCTCCATCAGCGCCCCCACGATCCCAGATGAGGGGGCAGAAGTGGGCGGAGCCAAGTCTGTAGTGTCCGGTACCTGAAAATATCACATGATCAGAATGGTTTTATTCACCTGCATGCCACGCAGTTCTCATGATGGACACAAATCTAAATCGAGAGTTATTTTCAGTATGGAACTGAGGCTGTGAGAGATGCTGTACTTAGAGATGTTAATATTGCTACAAAAAAACATTTATATTGAATAAGTAATGGAAATACATGTCACTGATTCATCGACAAAACAGGTACCAGCGGTTTTAAGCTAATATTGAAGCTGAAAATCTCCAGTACCTGTCTTGTCAGTAAACAGAATCGCTAAAATAATGAAATTTTGGAAAATGTAAGGAATTCTACAAAGAACATGAATAATTTTAATTTATTTTTATTAATTTTATTTAGCCAACTAGTATGTTTGAGACAGCTAACCTAAATATTTGAAATAGATTTCACTATATTATATAATTTTTCTCAGATAATTTACGTAATATTGCAGTTATTTCTGGTTACTGGAATACACTAGTGTTCAAAAGTTTGGGGTCAGTAGAATTTTTAATACAAAAAATAAATAAAAGCACTCTACTCACGTTTTTAAGATGAATGCCCTGTCGTATTTGGTCTAAGAGTGAGTCACGGCCACCACTGGACGCGGGCGGTTTGCTGTTTTGGTCCACTTTCTTCAGCTGCGCTCCTTCTCGTATTTGGTTCAGGAGTGCGGATTTACCCCCCGGCAGCTCCCCAGAATCCTCGTCTGGTAGCAGAGGCGTGGGAGGAGGGGGTCCCGGAGGAGGTGGTGGCGGCGGTGGTGGTGCCCCGACCACTGAAGATGGAGGAGGTGGTGGAGGGGCTGGTGGAGACAGGGAGGCAGGCTGGGGTGGAGGAGGTGGCGGGGGAGCAGTCCCGGGCCCTCTGCTGGGGGGAGGAGGTGGAGGTGCACCTATGCCTGGTCGGGATGGAGGAGGTGGAGGAGGAGCGGAGGTGGGCACTCTTGATGGCGGCGGTGGAGGCGGCGCTCCTCTGCCTCTGGAAGGAGGTGGGGGAGGAGGAGCAAAGTTGTGGGGAGGTGGAGGAGGTGGCGGTCCTCCTCTGGATGGTGGAGGTGGAGGTGCTGGGAAGACAACGAATGCGTTGCGGTACGGCAAACATCCTAAAAAAATGATCATCTAAAAAATACTGATGTCAATACTGTGTCTCAAACGTTCAAGATGAGGATTGAAGGTTGCTATTAAGAACTGTGTTATAGCTGAACAGCAGTTAGAATCACGAATTCTGATTCCGAACTCTCAGATTATTTTAAGATAGACTATTTTGAAAGTTTTTTTAAATTAACCAAAGTCAAAGAATATGAAGATTAATTTAGAATTAATTAAGTTTATCTTCCGGTTCGGGGTCCTTCAAGATTCAAATATAATAAGAGGAAAGAGAAAAATAATGCGATTAGAAAACTACAAAAACCGGCCATTAATACATGGTACGAACAGAATAAAAACATTAACCGTCGTATTTAAAGCAAAAGCAAAATATGTGAAGCAAGATTTTCTCAATGTTTTTGAAAGCCAGCCTTTATTTAATTAAAACAATAAGATATAGATGATTATACTACCAATTCTAATAACTGTACTTCTTAAATATTTATGTTTGATATATTATTTTTTAAAATGTAATGATTCCTGTGAATTTATCAAGTCAATGCTTTTCGGAAATCATTCTAATATGCTGATTTGCTTCTCAAGAAACATTTTTATTATTATCAGTGTTGAAAACAGTTGTGCTGCTTAATACTTTTTGTGGAAACCGTGATATATGTATTCTTCAAGACTGTTTGCTGAATAAAAAGAAAAAAAAAATAGAAACCTTTTTTAACATTATAAATGTCCTTACTGTCACTTTTGATCAATTTAATGTGTCCTTGCTCAAAAATATTAAATTAATAAAAAAAAAGAAAAAAGCTTAACTCAACTTTTGTTTGTTTACTTGTGTTACAGTTATATTATATTTTGGCCATATTGCCCACCCAAACAATGTGATAAATTATTAACATCCGATATGCCTGTCCAAACACTCTATAATGCAGGCAATCACTTCAAAGTCAAAGCCAACTTAGAAATAGAAGTCTCACTCCAGGGTTCTTGAATTCGTCACAGAACAGAGAAGGCAGCTGTAGCAGCTTTCATGTAGGATGCACTGTGTTCATTCTGGCTGCTGCTCACAGCTGAACTTATTCCAGCAAACCAGTGCTAATACAAATGCGGACTCTGAAGAATAAGTTGGACTGGGGAAATCTGAGCTGTGAGCAGTGAGTAAAACAGAAGAGATGTTCTTCTAACATCTGACCAGAGCTGGAGTGTTGATCTTGTGGTTGAGAATTCAAGACTGCATTAAAGTGGCTTAAATTTTTTTTTTTTGAATTCAGCCTGTTTCTTGAACAAACAGCGATCAGTCTGGATCTGGGAATTTGGAGGTCTAGTTTTGGAGTGTTTTAAGGTCTTGACTCCAACTCTGGTTCTGACTCGAGGCTACAAATATGATCTCTAAAGATACACACACAACTTCAGCCCACAGCAGACTTTTAGTAATGAATGCAAGCCTTCTGATTGGGCCACTGCAGTGCCTATTTTCGAGGTACAAAACAAATTGTTTGTTCTTTTTTTCACTGCAGACTCATGCAAAATGGGGAAAGTAACCTACCACAACTCGGGGGTCCTGAAGGACAAATTATTTGAACATTACTTTATTATAGTACAACATAAGATAAGGTTTTCTCAAATAAATTCTAATCTCAGAGTTTTCAAACACCTGATAATTGTACGCAAACTCTAGGACTCACCTTGTCGTCGAAGTTCATTTTTGACAGCCTCTACTCCTCCTCTCTTCTCAATGAATTCGTAGATGTCTTTAGACGTCTCTATGTCTTTGAGCTGGGCCTCAGAAATGCCACACATGTCAAACAGGTTCTTTAGCTCTGGGTCCAGATTATTCAACTGAGAAAAGACAAACAAAAGTCAAGGATCTGAATACAAATCAAATTTAAATTAGAGTTAACTTCTGCTTCTTGTGTCACAGTATTGCTCATTTTTAAATCACGCTTTTGTAGATCACTACATTAACTGTGGACATACAGAAGTTTGGGGTCAGTAGGATTGTTTAAATAAATGAATACTTCTATTCAGCAAGGATCCATTAAATTGAAGACATTTATAATGTTACAAAATTTTTCTATTTCAAATTAATGCTTCTATTCTTCAAAGAATCCTTAAAAAATGTTTACAGAAAAATGATTAAAACAGACAATGATGGTTTCATATTGATAATAATTAGAAATGTTTCTTGAGCAGCAAATCTGCATATTTGAATTATTTCTGAAGGATCATGTGACACTGAAGACTGGAGTAATGGTGCTGAAAATTCAGCTTTGCATCACAGGAATAAATTACATTTTTAAATATATTCAAATAGAAAACAGTTATTTTAAATTGTAATAATATTTCACAATATTACTGTTTTTGCTGTATTTTTTATAAAATAAATGCAGCCAGAAGAAACTTTTCAAAAACATTTAAACTCCTACTGACCCCAAACTTTGAAAACACTCTAGTGTTCAGTAAACTAGAAATAACCAAATACATTTTGTCTTCATTTTGAACAGTATATCTATTTTTGAAATCACTGAAAACCTAATCAATCACTTTTTGTGAAATGTAATGTTCTTGTGCTAAACAAAAAGTCACTCAGTTTGCTCATTTATTATGTAATGCAATGAGATTACGACATCTTTTAAACGTAACATTTAAGATATATCTTAAGACTTTTGGGGGACACAATATTTCAGAATATCCTTAAACCACAGAAACAGGTGAATGCACCGCATAGGGCTTAATAATTCTTTCCTCTGATAATGAAAAATTTCTCCTGCAGACAGTCTACCAGCGCAATCACACCGTAACCCCCAATAAATCCCCTTTATGTAATCTCTCATTCAGGGGAGATCAAATTAAAAAGTGGAGCCACACAGATCTAATACACACTCCCAGCGCAACGCCTGAAATATGATCCTTGATTTTTGGGAGAATGATTGTTTTGGATTATAAAGATACAGCCCCTCCAATCTCATTGTGTAAGAGATGACTTGCTATTGTGAATCCTATCCTGACCTGACCCATGACCCAGAAAATGATGAACACATGTAAACAGATGCGCTTTAACATGCATTAAACATGTAGTGGCAAAAATACTCACATCAAAGCCTGTGTTGGGATCCCAGCCGACATGCCCAACATGCCTGGAAAAACAAAGACATTTTAATAAAGAAACATGAACCAAACAGCTTAGAAACTGTAAATGCATTTTACAGGAAGTCTCATCCGACTTTAACATGATTCCTGGAATACAACGGCCAGATTATCCACGTCTGGGATACATTACATGAGATTAAAAACAAGTGTCCATCCGATTACACTTTCCAACACAACATACTTAGTGAATGCCCAGGAAAAGAACAGGAACTCCGATTTGATAAAGCAGCTTCATTGTTAAGTGCACAAGGAAGTGAATGCAATACCTGGCCAAAACCAACAATGCTAGAAAGGGAGACGTGAAACCTAGTTGGTTTAAACATAAAAGTCAACTCACCGGAAATTGCTCGGGGTGCCGATTTCAGATTTGGATATTTTCTTCTTCTTGTTCTTGCCTTTGCCTTTGTCTTTGTCTTTCCTGTTGAAGTTGATGTTGTTCATTTGAGTGTTATTTTGATAACGCTGATTGTTGATTTCGGGGTTCTTTATGTCCACTGTTGCCATCAGAAGTGTTGGTCCTAAAGGTCCTGATGGTCCTGAAACAGTCACAATCAAATTCATTTTTAAATTCTGCATTAAGTGATGTGATAAAAATGTGGAAGCCTGTTTCCAACACGGCATTAAAAAATAATAATAAATTAGGCTAACTGCGACTTTTTAATCTCACAATTCTGAGTTTATATCTTGCAATTATGAGTTTTTGTCTCATAATTTTTGCAATTTTGGGAAGAAATGTCTGAATTGAGATAGAAACTCGCATTTGCAAGGGAAAAAAAGTAGTCAGAAGTCTTTAGTTTTTTTTATAGCATGGCAGAAACAAAAAAGTCCAAATTGCGAATAACTCAGAACTCAGCCAATTGTGAGATGTAAACCCAGAATTCTAAGAGAAAGAGTCAGAATTGCGAGACAAACTCACAATTCTGAGAAAAAAAGTCAGAACTGTGAAAATAAAAGTCCTATTTCGGAGTTATATCTCAATGCAAATTATGAGATGATAATTTCACACTCGTTTTTTTTATTGTTTTTATTCCATGGCAAAAACGGGCTTCTATAATCAAGCACTTTCTATAACGCTCACTTTCTTAAATGCACTGAACACAAGAAACTTAAGTTTTAAGACTAAAACCGGCCAATAAAGCACCTCGTCCAATCATGTAAAAGTCTTCAGAGAAACTTCACGAAACATTTCAGGTCACAACCTACCTGCGTCCTTGCGCTCGACACTGTAAGCGGGCGAGAGTAAAAACAACGGGCTACAGCGTCCGCTAATGTCTCCACCCCCTAAACCCACATTCAGGAGGATTTTACCCATCACCACACAGGTGCGCTCGCTGTGCCGCAGGTTAGCCGTGGGGTCGGAGAACGGACCGTACAGCTCGTCCTGCGGGAGTACGAGGCACTGCAGGGGAGCCAGGCAACCTCCCAAATCTGAAGCCTCATCTAGTATCTCATCAGTCGGCGCTGACAAAAAGGTGGTGCAGAACATCATCTCTGAATGCATGCAGACGTCCACGACACTGGGTCTGGTCAGGCTGCTCTTGCTTTTCTCTGCCAGCATTTGAAGGCTGCAGCCAGACAAAGTCCCGCCTCTTTTTAATCCCGACAAATTATACACCACCGCTGGATTTTACATAACCGTTAAAGCCAGCAATAAGCTGCCACAAATCTCCCAGGCTCTTCTAAGCACTGTGTGATGAGGACACGCTACAATTCAACACCAATGAGAAATCCTCCACGCAGCCAAGGGGCGCTAATCACCCGAAATGGATGTCAGTACTAGATGACTGTAAGCGGCTGTGAGTGGTTAAATTCATATAACCAGCAGAGAAAATCCTCTCAAATAGAACAGGTCTAACATTTGTCGTGTTGCTCATCCACAGACATCAAACATGTCAGGAGGTCAAGTATACACGAACATGAATTGGTGAAACCTCATGTTACTTCTAAGCTTCAGCATTGCTCGGTCTATAGGATGGAAGTGACTCAGGTGCCAGATTTTCCAGTATAGCTGGATTTTTGCCTCTGGGGTGGATGGTAAAGCGGCGAAATGGACTGTTAACATATGTTAGTTGGGTGGGTAGTTGACGGCCCCTGGGGGCCTTACAGTTAAAAGACCATAACCACTGTGAAGATCAAGTTTTGACTAACAGCAAATAAGGGAGATGGTGTGTATGCATGGAAATTACATTTGCTACTGTGTTTGCTTATATGCATTTAAAACTATGTGGTAAATTGTAGGAAAACTACATTTTACTGCAGAAGCCGACAAGCGCCCTTGTTGTTTTTGAACAGAAGCCGATAAGTCCATGTTCAGCGAATCAGCGCGCGTATTCAGGTAAGGTGGACAAGGCTACTTTCACTTGAAAAGAAGTGCTATCTGAGAGGAGTTTCGTCAAAGCTGACAAAGTGATCGAAGATGGATAATTTGATGAACCTGTGATATCTTCTTCAGGGCGAAAAAGGAAAATAAAAGCTGAAACGTTTTCACGGAAGCTTGCAAAAGCAGCGCATTACAATGGTGAGGGAAAAGCTGCGTGTATTGCGTGTAATCACATCCAAACAGTTTATGATCACAACAACAAAAACGTTTGTCAGGCATCTACATTGTAATCTGAGGAGAGTACAAAGATTAAACGAGTGGTTTTTTAACTCTAAAACATGACATGTGGAGTATCTGCTTTTGCAAAAAACGACCCTGTTGGAGTTATCTGCTTGCTTTAAAAACAAACTTTTAAATGTAAAAAAAAAAAAACAACATTTTCACTGAACTTTAATTTTGTAAATTACATGTATTTGTTTAAGTTATTATTACTTTATCAAAACAACAAAACTGCAGTTTGATTGATATTACTGGGAATGCACAATAAAAAAACATGATTTCAGAGAATTGTTAAAAATTTAGTTATCTGTTTTTGCAAATAAACTCTTCATACATATATATATATATATCTATATATATAATTCAATAAATAACATTTGCAAATATAAAATGGTAGCTGATACAGGATGGCAAGAATTTTATTCATGCAATTTAATTTAATTTAATAGTAATGAAAAATTTGAGCCAAACTGTCAATACAAAACTTTAATGAAAAATAGGCTTTTTTTCCAGGAAAATATAATTTTTTTATTAAGATTAGATATTTTTTTTTTTATTTCACAAAATGTAACTTGGACATTTATTTTGCAACCTGATTATTCAACATTTGTTCTGTATTAATAAACACATATCTTCAAATCTTGTGGAGAAATAAATACATTTTAACTGTCAGTCATGTTTAAAGCTCTATCAAGAATTAACATTCATGTAATTCATTAGTAAACAACCTACCATTAGGTGGGTCACGTCTTTTTTCTGCAAGACAAAATTAAGATAACCATTACTACTAAATTCACCACCATGTGATTTTAAAACGTGAGCTTTATTAGTGAAAGAAATCTAGTGTTGTAGGAAAGATCAGAGAAATTGTTCCGTTTATCATTAGTCGTAAATGTACTGGAAAAGACTCAAATGCACAATCCTCTCCTTGTCCTCGTCAGTCGACACAAAGACAGGAAGTGGTTAAAGAGCAGAGCTAATCAGAAGCAGACCTACACGATCAGACCCAGAGACATCAAAGAGCAAGACGTGGCACAAACAGACCGAGGAAACTGTGTGAGGAGCCTTAGTTAGGAAGAAAACATTGGGAAATAGTGTTAAAGGAAGAGTGACAGAAGTAGATAAAGAGGGAACGATTGAATAATGTCAGAAGAAAACCAAATGATATCTTTCCAGCACGATACATAGAGACACAGTTGTGTCATGAAGTAAAGGACAGATACAGGCTGATATGCTGTTAAATTTACCGGTTTTCCTGCTTCTTCTAATCTGAAGTTCATTGGCAGCAGACTTGAATCGCCTGGCTTCCTCCTCACTGGCAAAATTGAGACCGATCTGGCACGTCTGAGGATAAACACACATTAAAGATGCTTTATATACACTCCAGACAGACAAGAAGTTATAAATCAAAACAGAGATGATTCAGAAGAGTTATTAAACAGGAAAACCCCCTGCACTGATTCACTTAAATCAACACAAAATAGCATTTGCAACTCATTTAACTTTTTTTAATGCAGCACATTTTAGAGTAAAATTACGATTACGAAGACAAACTTTTTTTTTTTTGAGGATAAAGTGCATGGATGAATCATGCATAATAAGACCAAAGCAAATGAATTCAATTTCATGTTTACGTTGATTTTAACTCCAACGTTATCTGCGTCTGTGTCCATGATGGCACATACCTTACGGTCCGCTGAAGTACAAGCATACAGCATGATTGTTTGAAAAACACAAAGGGCACGTAGATACAAGATCTGAGTACTTACATCTCCAGCAAATGTGATAAAGTATGGCCTGGAGTAGTTTATTGAAAAGTTGTTGTAGAGCTCTTGATCAAACAATTGTTTTCCCTCCTGTCAAAGCAGAAAAAGAAACGGTTTACTTAACACTAAGAGAAACATGACTTCCATATGTGAAATTTTCTATTATTTTATTTTTATGAATATAGATTGTATTTATGTAGTATTTAATTAATTCATAGAATGAATAAAATAGTATAAAAATAAAATAAATGTGTTAATATTAAAGAAAATATTTTGATTAATATATACTAATTTATAAATAAAATAAAACAATAAATAAAGACAACCGTATTTAAAAAAATATACACCTGATAAAAAATATTATATAAGTTAAGAAACATATATGTTTTAAACAAAAATATTTCAAGACAAGTTATCAAAAAATAAATCAAATATATATAATATAGTATATATTAGTATATCTATATATATTTATATCTCTATATATATATAATTATGAACAATTAAAAAATAATGAATAAAATCTAAATATTATATAAAAAACAATATAATATATTGTAGTCTAAATATTTACTCTAAATATAATAATAAAAATATCATGAATATAAATGATATATTTTTAAGAAAAGATCATGTTATTGTGCTAAACAATATGTTTGGCTCCAAATGAAAACAACTAAGTAGGGATGCACCGATATGAAAATTTTGGCAGATACCGATAACAGATAATTCTTTATATTTGAAAGCCAATAACCGATATGTTGGCCGATAAATCTAAATCAAAATTTGTATATACTTTTTGAGAGCCTGATTACAAAAAAAAAGTCTCACATTAAAAACCACATCCCAAACACTTCAACATAAGCACCCTAGTTTGAACGGTGTACGTTTTAAAAAATATTTTTACTCTCCCATTACCAAATTTAGTCAAAAAAAAGTCTTACAAATAAATAAAATAAGGCATAAATAATGCAAACAAGTCACTGGTCATCATTACATGTGTAAAGAATCAAAATGCATGCGCCATGGATCAGTAAAACGGAATAGCCTCTGCACGGACATTAATTAAATGATTTTAATTACTAAACCATATTGTTGATGAAAATAATAAGAGAAAAATACAAGTGGTTGTTGTTATTAATAATGTATCAATGATTTTGAAAAAGTAACAAATTAATACCACTGTTTTAAATAGCAGCCGTTGAGCTGCGCGTGCTGAAGCTGAAGGGCTGAATGAACATGGTAAAAAACTGAAGGTTTTGCTGGACAGACTTATTTAACTCAAGGAAATGCATCCTGAGATTAATAGTAATACAACATAAACATAATATTACAACTTATATATGTACAAAATGATGCAGTTATTGCGTGCTATAGTCAGAATGTGTGATCCTGTTGTGGATGCGCTCTTCCCATAATCAACGCGCTGAAACACAGCAACTAAAGCCAAAGAATGCACAACGTTTTATTATAATAATGTTCTCATTAGAATGTTATATACACAACATTCCCAATCATAGTTATTAATGTTGTGCACTGCTGTTTGAGCTGCGTGCGCTGAGCTAAAGACGATCACCGGTAAACTGAAGCGCTCTTTTAACTTAACCAAACGCATTCTATATGAGATAAATCAGATATACATCAAATAAACACAATATTACAACGTACAATTGCACAAAAGGCTGCAAACGAACAGCGCGCATCTGAAGTGTCTCTGAAGGAAATAATGCATTATTTATTGGCTTTAAGATATCGGCCAAATTTTCTTATCAGGCCGATACCGATAACAGAAAAAATTAGCATTTATCGGCCGATACCGATATGGTGGCCGATATATCGTGCATCCCTACAACTAAGCTCAATGAAAAGTGCACAGAGGTATCAAAATGGCACCCACATGGAGCGTCTGTTGACTTACTTTCATATCAATCACCCTGATGAAGTAAGATCTCTGAGAGTTGTCTTTCACCAGACAGGCCACCCCACAGCACTTCTTCACCCAGGATGAGTTTCTGTCGGCTCCATAGACCTGCACCACGGCTGAACACAAACTCTGCAGAAACAGAAACGGCAGAATTAATACAAATCTGAAACTGAAATGCCATTCTGCACCTGCTTATGTAGGTCACATTAACCTACTGTGAAAACACGCCCAAGTATACATTTCAGAATGATTTAATATACTAAAAGTCAAGATGAAAAAATTAAAAACATTGGTACTTTTTGGTTTATAAGTGCATGTGCCATAAAGCTCACCACAAGTGGTCAATTTTAAAGAAAGTTTTAATCCTATAAAACTACCACAAACTGGCGTTCAACTGCTGCGGACAAACGGTGGTTAGTCTGTAGAGGACATTATCATACCGCAGAGTCATTCACAGAGCAAACACCTCATGACGGATGCGAGCGAGGACGCTTTTCATAGTCTCCTCACGAAGCCGCCGGTCCCAACGCCAGTGAACGAAGACGCTCTCAGACTAATCAAGAGGAACACATTACGACTGCAGTCGAACACAGCTTATAATCATAGATCATTTTTTACATTACAAAGAATGAGAGAATTAAATCCAGCATGCCTGTATAATACAAAAAGAACCAAATTCTATGGGAGAGTTTTGCTATTTCACCTTTTATATGTAAACAATCATAATTGCTAGGGTGAATGAACCAAGTTTCGGAATACTAAATAGATGTTGATATATAAATGTGAGCGGTCATATGTTGAGTTCTTGATTGCGATATCCATAGCATTACATAAATCTTGCAATAATTCTGAGAAGAAGAAAAAAAAGGTGTGAGATATGCACTCAGAATTGCGAGAAATAAAAGTCAGAGCTGTGAGATAAACAGTCACACTTTTCTTTATTTTTAACGTAATAAAGGAAATAAAATAGGAATAAAAATAAAAAAGGTAATTACGACTTTTTGTCTTGAAATTCGGACTATTTGTGAGTTTATATCGTTAGAAAAAAAAATTCTCAGCATCGCGAAAAAAGTCAGAATTGACTGATGTTAACTGAGAAAAAAAAGTGAATTATGAGGGAAAAAAATGCAATTAACTTTTTATTTTTTATGAATTTAAAGGAATAAAAAAATAAAATAATTGTGACGGTCACATTTCAGACTTTTCTCAGAATTGCGATAACATCTCACAATTCTGTGAAAAAAAAGTGAGACAAAAAGTTGCAATAACATTTTAATTTATGAAATAAAAGAGTAATAAAAAATAAAGGTAATTGCGACTTTCACAATTCAGACTTCTCTTCTCAGAATTCGCAATTCTGAGTTCATATCTCACAATTTTGAAGAAAAAAAAAATCTGAATTGAGTCAGAATTGTGATATATAAACTCTGAGAAAAATTGTGAGATAAAAAGTTGCAATTTTGTTTATGGAATAAAAGGAATAAAATAATAATAAAAAAATAAATTGTGGCTTTTCTTCTCAGACCTGTAAGAGACAAACTCAGAACTACAAAATATAAAGTTATAATTGTGAGAAAAGGTTGCAATGATCTTTTTTTTATTCCATGTTGGAAATAAGCTTCCACAAAATGACCTGTTTTTGCAGTTTAGCTTTTATAAAAGGACTGGACAGACATTGAAGAGTGAAAGTCAAAATCCTGCTTTCCACAATATACACAAGGATACACCCGAGATGAAACCAACGCATGCATCTAATTAAACAGCTGAGTTTACAAATCAAGCATTTGACCTGAGATGAACCAGCTGCGAGGAATCAGAACAAAAGAGCTAGTGAATATTTCTAGCGAAAAGCCACAAAGGACATTCAAGCAACTCCTAAAAACTGCGTTCGTGACAGTGATGTAATCCCAAACTTCCGAGCAGCACTTTTAAGTGAATAGCTGCAATATACAAGACGACGTCCTCGCCAAACAGCCACTTTTGGGAATTAACGATCAGCATCCATTCTCAGGACGGGCCAGATGATTTACATAATCAAAGAGGACCAGCAAAGCCACACGGCTCTGCCAGGATCCCGGCCAGGAATGCAGCCAGCTGTTACAGACTCACTCAAAGCTTCCATTAACAACAAGATAAAAGCGAGAGGAAGCTTTACAGGGACACAGTAGGATCACACACACACAGCGAGAGGGGCTTCTGCGCACTCATTGGCTGAATGAAGCTGCCGCCTATTATCAGTTCATTTCGGTCATTACTCAAAGTCAGAGGCATCCATCCGAACCCGAGTGCGTGTGATGTTATCTCACAGTTTATCGCTCATTATTAGCAGCGGCTAGCGGAAATGCCCTCTGGATGAAATCTGGTGACGTAATGTAGCCTATATGTATTCATGCATGCACTCGGATGACACCACTGATGATCATACAGCAAAGAAAAGAGGCACAATTATACCAATTATGTTGTTTTTTTGGAAGAAATCAGAATATTTATTCAGCAAGGATGCATTAAAGTGATCAAAAGTGACAGTAAAGACATTTAAAAATGTTACAAAAGATTTCTATTTCCAATTAATGCTGCTTTTAACTGTTCTAAGAATCTTGAAAAAAAAATTATCAGTTTCCACAAAAATATTAAGGAACGTTAATAAAATTATTAATAATAATAATAAGATGAAATGTAACTTGAGCAGCAAATTAGCTTATTACAATGATTTCTAACGGATCATGTGACACTGAAGTCTGAGCTTTGTAGGAATAAAGTAACTCTACACATATTAAAACGAAAAAAATATTAATTGTAATTCTTTTTTCAAAATATCACCGTTTTTACTGTATTTTTTATCAAATAACTGCAGCCTTGGTGAGCCTATAAGAGTTTCAAATATATACATATATCAAACTGAAAAATAATATAAAGAACAAATGAAACTAAGTAATAAGATTGTAAAAAATAATTAAATATATATTTTTAAATCAAATTATAAACTACATAACTAATAAACTCCATAAATACTACATGATTCCCATACAGAAAATTGTGTTTATACAACAACAAATAAACACTTTTGATGAGTACTACAATAACTTGTAAATAATAATAAGAATATATAAATTCAATCAATCAATAAATAAATACAATTTTATATAGCCATCATTATACTTTATGAAGGGGTTAATTATTTTCTCACGAAAAACCCCTAATCTAAAATTACTCAATCTCAATAGCCCAAGGCCAAATAAACATATAAATGTGTGCTAAAAAAAAAAATGAAGTAAACAGTGAAAACCAAATTATAACTAGCACTATAAGTAGACCTCATGTGGAGACTACAACTCTACAAACATGTCAAATTATTATTTTGTCCATCAGCCACCCCACTCTTATGTATCAGCACTGCACATCTAAAAACTCACACTGCAAGGATAATATTGAGGGTCAAAGCTGAAGAATCTATGCCAGGGGTGTCCTGCAGAGTTTAGCTCCAACTTGCCCCAATCAAACACACCTGCCTGGATGTTTCTAGTATGCCTAGTAAGACCTTGATTAGCTGCTTCAGGTGTGTTTAATTAGGGCTGGAGCTGAACTCTGCAGGACCGGGTTTGGAGACCCCTGATCTATGCTATGCATTACACACTCAAACGAAGAAAAGCCTTTAGAGATTTGTAGCCGTCCTCACAGTTCAAACAACCAAAAATGACAGAAACTCGGCCAGCAGGAACTACCTGAGAGGACTGGTTCTCCAACCCCCCACATTCACATGCAGGAGGGGAACCACATACTGCCAGCAGCAGCAAAAAATAAAAAATAAAAATTCACAGAGGCCCACCGGACCACATCCTCACGGTGGGCTGATCGAGCAGTCCTGGTCTAAAACTAACGCTGCTTCCAGTCGGTGTGTGAACTCCATGCAGCAAAAGCTCCCTAACTAGCAAAACCGCTGGCAGAAGACTAACAAGAAAAGGACAGGTTTGAGGTCACAAACTCATAGTTCTGTGATTCACAGCAACTGAACTGAATCCTCCGAGAGATGTGGACAACACACCCACTTCAATCATGCCACAACACGCCGTTAAAAGTCTTTCAAAATCAATGTCAAAAGGTGACTCTAAGTCTGTAGGATGCATTGATATCGCAAGCGTATGATAATCAGCGTCACCATCCAACGCCGCCAGGAATGTGAAGCACTCAAGGACTCGTGTCATTCGAGAGAAACTATGAATTTTGAGCGACAAGTCCAGCGACTCAGACCTGGTTCCCATTTTGCAGAGAGGAACAAGGCTCTTTGGAAACCCGTGTGCCCTCATGTGAAAAGGGAAGCTTAGTTTTTGCTATCTGAAGAACACAACATTCATGTAGGAACAGAACAGGTAACATAGTGGAATGAGGAAACAGACAGAACTGCAAACGAACAGGTGAGCGAGAGCAGCATGTGACATTGGACTACCTGGGATAAACATTACCCAAATAAAAACCCCAGTCTAATTTGGGTATCGGCATGTTACGCAACGACAGCCCGAGGGAAATCTGATTACACTGATGATGATTAAACAAAACAATGAGGGATCGTGTCTGCAGTGCACTATTAAACTTGAGATCAAAAGGTTACGATTACCTATCGCTACAAAATAATAAGGTGCAACTTATGTTTAATAAGGGTCAAAATGAAAAGCGGTTTACGATCAAAAAAAAAAAAAAGTTTAATACAGCTTTAATTTTTTTAATACATTAGAATGGGTTTATTTTTATTTTATTCGCTATATACTTCAAACCACTGGTTTTTACTCATATGTCAGTTTTTAATCATTTAAAATATAATAAAATTTATTAAGTTAAAATTTGTACTTTTATATATTTTAATAAGTACCTTTAATTTTTTCCCCATTTATTAATACTTTTTAATTTTAATTTTTACATAAATGCTTTAAGCTGAATGACAATGGAACAATATTTCACACATTTTTACATTTTTTTTATTTTCACAAAAGCTATTTGAAATATTAAAGTAGGCACTTTACTATGCTATCCGTGCATATAAAATCACTTTTATTTGAAGCAGCCACCAAAATGGGACATCTCATCTTTGACCCATAAACACAGAAATCATCAGGACTGATTAATGTGCCAACTCAATAGTTATTTTGAGATTGTCGGTCAATAAATGTGACCAAGATGGTCATCATGCCTTGAGTTAGGTTCAAAATGTACTAATATACAGTAAATGTTGTGTAAAATTAGAGAAACGTGCATACAATTGCACAATATCAGCCAAACGTTTCTATTTGCTCCTCCCAATCTTGAATATTTGGTTAAACATTCTTGATAGTTAAACCAGACACACCAATGACAACAGTTTCCTCAAATGCATCTTAGTTATGAAAGCCTAGTTTATCATCACTGCACACTTAGCGTAGACTTGGAAATGTAAAGGTGAAGGTCTAGTATTTGAAACCAGGACTATTTGATGCGAGTCCGAAAGGAGGAAGGGTTTTATGAGGTGCTGTCAGGTGACAGGATTCATCTGTCATAAAATCAAGCTGAGAGAGTTACATAAATGCATGTGCCTGCCAATATGATTAAACCTCCTAATCAAGTTCACCTACTACTATATTGAGCTTTCATTAAATTAGATGAACTACTGAGGCAAAATAAGGTGCGCTGTAGGCTACTTAAAGGGGTCATATGATGCGATTTCAAGTTTTCCTTTCTCTTTGGAGTGTTACAAGCTGATTGTGCATAGATAAGATCCCTGAAGTTGCAAAGACTAAAGTCTCAAAACCAAAAAGATATTCTTTATCAAAGTTAAGACTCTGCCACGCCCCCCTAAAACGGCTCGTTCTAACACCCCCCCACATATCTACCTCACTATGTGGAAATATTAGCATAATGCCGTGCAAATGTGCACGCAAAGAAAGAAGGCGTGGTTTCAGTAACCGCAGTTAGTGTTGAAGCAGCATGTCAGGGAGACGCTGTGTGTTTCTAGGAGAAAGCAAAAGCACTTTATTTGGCCTTCCGAAAGTAGATGCATTTAGGAATCTTTAAGATTACTTACAACAGAACAGCAATGCATTTTATGGACGGCCGTTTCGTGAACCTAGGAGAGGAGGTAATTCTGACTTTGCTATAACAATCTGGTGCTTCTGAATCAGCTACTGTTTTGTTATTAGTTTAAGTATTTGCTATTGACTGTTCAAATGCGGAGTTTTGAGCATCGTGTGTGTGTGTGTGTGTGTGTGTGAGAGAGAGCGAGTAGAGAGAGAGAGAGAGGGTCAAAACCCTTAACCGTGGCTTGTGTACTGCAAACACATACCAGCTTCATCACCGTGTCTGTCACGCGACTCTGTTGCCCTTTCGGGCTTGAACTGATGGTAAAAACTAATGACAATTTACTGTCTTTACATTTATTTTGAAAGCTGAAGCTGTGATTATGGTAAGGGGCGTTACATTTCCGACGAGCGCTTGCGGTGTTCGGCCAATCACAATGCACTGGGTCAGCTGGCCAATCAGAGCAGACTGTGCTTGTCGGAAGGAGGGACTTTGTAGAAAACAAAGCGTTTGAGAGAGGCGGGGCATAGAGGACCTAAAATAA
Source organism: Sinocyclocheilus anophthalmus (assembly GCA_018155175.1). Classification (NCBI taxonomy): domain Eukaryota; kingdom Metazoa; phylum Chordata; class Actinopteri; order Cypriniformes; family Cyprinidae; genus Sinocyclocheilus; species Sinocyclocheilus anophthalmus. The sequence continues at coordinate 108,367 of JADLZN010011356.1, read as the reverse complement.
CGTATAGTATTTGAAAAATAATGTGTTTTTTGAACATTAAAGCATGTCAACATATTCTGTTACACCAAATAATGATCTTTAAAAAAAAAGCATCATATGACCCCTTTAACGTTTCCAGAGTTATATAAAGATATCTCGTATTGTGTATATATTATACGGGTGGATATATAAAACTGTATAGCAGTCATCATATTTTAGTAAGGACTCATCATATTTGCTTCAAAAAGTCTGAAACCCCTCTCTCTCTCACACAAGTTTGCCTGAAACTTTAAAAGCGTCCACTGCAGCACAAGCACAGTCAGACAGATGCGTATGTTTAACAACTGGATACACTGTATCTCTGTATTCTGCTAATGGATTATCCAAGTGTTACGATCCAGTGAAATCATTAGTAACATCACACAGCGTGACCGAACACCACCTGGCAAAGAAACCAAGCAAATGCTTGAGAACTTACGGTGCATTTCTTGCCCAGATGGTTGGAAAGCATTTCGTTTTCTTGCGGGGTGAGAAGAATGGAGCCAACATTGATCCCAGGCCTCCTGTGTGAAGCTGGACCGCTCATTTTTAACAATCCGATGGAGTGAACTTGTGATCAGGAAGTGTTAAACAGAAAATACGTGTTCATTGATCTCTGATCACCGCCGCTTGGATCCGAAGGCTCTCATAATCAGACCTGGTGTGTTTCGGCCGGTGGTGTGTTGAGAGAGGTCTTGTGTCTCAGAAATAGACACAAGGTTATCCAACGTCGTCTTAAGACTCTAAACTTTCACCTGAACTCCTGTGTACCGAGCTTTCGATCCAACATGGCAGTGCCACCGTTGCGCATGACAGTGAGACGCGGCGAATACAAATCCCACTACGGCGAAAGCGTAGCTTATGAATATTAACGACGCGCCGTGGCGTTCGATGAGTAGCCGTATCTAATTGGACGAGGGGCGGGCTTTGGGGCTGAGCGCTGGTCAGCTGGCGAATCCGAGAGATGTGGGGCGTGGCTTATGAATATTTAATGAATTGCGTGACTGGACGCTCTGGGAAGGTTACCAAGCAACGTTAACATGAGCTAAGCCTTCGCTATAGTAGGATACAGGTCGTGTTTAGTCTACTTATAACGTTAAAGAGTCACTTAAAATGCTTTTAAAATAAATATTAGTTGGTTATATTAGACAGCTGCAGCCTTATAAGGAATGCAGTGTGGGCGGAGTCAAGACGTGGAGTCAAGTGGGAGATTTTTTTTTAAAGGGGTCATGATATGAGGCGGTTTCAAGTTTTCCTTTCTCTTTGGAGTGTTAAAAACTGTTTGTGCATAGATAAGGTCCGTTAAAGTTGCAAAGATTAAAGTCTCAACCCCAAAGAGATATTCTTTATAAAAGTTAGACTAGGTCCACGCCCTCCTAAAACGCCTCGTTTAAACACGCCCCCACATGTCTACATCACTGTGTGGGAAGATTTGCATAACGCCGCTCAAATGTTCACGCAAAGAAAGAAGGCGTAACTTTGATTCTCGCTCTAGTATTGTTGCCGCCGCCGCCATGTCGTGGAGACGCTGTGTGTTTCGTTGTGAAAGCGAAACTACTTTGTTTGGTCTTCCAAAAGAGGACACAACTAGAAAATCAGTGGTTAAGTTGTATTTACAAACACTGTTCCAGAACAGTCCAATCCAAATATTCAGATGTGTGCAGAGCATTTCATGGAGGACTGTTTCCGGGAGAGAGTATAGCCAACAATGCCGTTGTCTGTTTCTATAAAGTGGGGCAAATCCAACTTTGCAAGGACAGTCTGGCACTTCTGACTCACAGCCTGTAAGTAAGTTTAATTTAAGTTTAATTTAAAGGATTTGCCACTGACGATTCAAACATGAGTTTTGAGCAGTGTAGAGTAGCACTTGTTGTTTGTCATTTCTCCGAACACAAATGCAAACATGGTTTTATGTTTACTGTGGCGAGATTGCAACGCTCACGCGTAAAAAGGACGTATAAGTCATATAATCATAAATTAGCCCCATGAGCAACAACGCTACGTTGTAAGGGTTTTAATGTCTTGTCGCTCCGGGAGACGGCATCACATTATGGTAAGGGGCGTACCATTTCCGTCACATGCTTGAGGTATTCAGCCAATCACAACGCTCTGGATAGCTGGCCAATCAGAGCACACCTTGCTTTTCAGACCGATGCGCTTTGTAAAAATCGACGTGTTTCAGAAAGGCGGGTCATAGCGGAGAAACAATAATGTACAGTATGTGGCAAATAATGTGTTTTTTTAACCTTAAACCGCTAAAAAAAAAACATTTCATTACACCAAATACACAACATAATGTTCTTTTTAGCAACGTCATATGACCCCTTTAATTGTAAGTCATTTTACAAATATTTTTAGCTCTACAATAATAAGGTTCGAAGCAGGCTTTCCTATACAAACAACAACAGTGCAAAAGAAAAGGAAGACAAAATAAAAGAAGAGGAAATAGTCCACAACAATAAAGCCAAGCTTAATCAGAGCAGGGATGTGACAGGGTCACTCTGCACAAAAAGTCCAAGCCAGCAATCAAAATAACAATTGCTCCTAATTAAAAAATAGCCACTTGAACTTCTTTTGCCCCTTGGACTCTTTAGCACTGACAGTCTGTCTCTGTGTTGCTTAAATATGTCAAAGTACAACAAAAGGTGGATATGTCTTCTGATTTGGACCACATTAGACATTTTAAATGATAATGAAGCCATGTGCAATTTGACATGGCGATAAGCCATATGCAATGAGTCTGTTCTTTCATCTTAGGTAATATCTTGACGTCAGCAGGCTTTATGACAAGCAAATTCAATAATTTACAGAAACTCCTCAGCTATGTTGATTGTGAAGGTTTGGGTATAAGGTTTGATGTGGTGAAAATATTTGCTGCTGTCAACACTTCACAGTATTTCCAGTCCCGGCTTGAATTTAGTCACTCCCAAACATGGTTGAGCAGTGAGGTAAACAGACAGAAACCTGAAAAACCAGTTAGATGAGAGAGAGAGAGAGAGTCAGTGGGTCAGTATTAGACGAAACTGAATATGCCAAAATAAAGGAATGAAAACACATATTCAATTATGTCTTTGTTTTGTTCAACCAATTTCTAAAACATTTTTCTTTCCTTATCTTTTTTTATTGACACAATTGATACTGTAATTAATACTGTCATCTTTACAACTTGACTTTTATATGTCTGATTAGGGGCTAACTCTACTCATAACCTCATATTCTGCAACCAAACAATTCTACTACACCTCGAATCACTTTAATTTACAACTTCATATTAAATGTGGTATAAATAAACCAACCAACTAACAGCTTAAATAAAAAAAAAGAACCAAAGAAAGTCCAAAATAATCTAATACACAGCCAGTGAGTCATGTTTTCGTTGAAAGCTAGGGAATCAAACTGCTTGCGATTACCATTTGCTGTAAACACAACTAGACATTGACACAGAGGATGATAAGAACTCCTTATCAGAAATCATATAAGTGTTGCATGTATCTATATTTCTCTTAAACTTTCACACGTGTTTTATCACTTTTATAATTCGGGTTTCCGTGCAACTTTCTACTTTACTATTTTTTTTCTTCGAGTTCTCACCTTTGCACATTTCCTTGTGCTATTTGAGGACTGATTGTGGACGAGCATAATATTTGCTGTATGGTGTTATTCTGACAACCAATGGTTCTGGCCAGAGAAAAGCTGAATGTGTTCATCTGAATTACTGCAGTATTAGATTATGCAGCAAGTATGCTTATGAAGACCAGCTGTTACCTACCGTCCAGCGCATGCACACATCAAACACACAGACACCCAGTATTCATGCCACATTTTAATGGCAATTTGGTGATGTGAGCAGCAATGCGTGTTTTTATAATCTGAAACAGACATGTTAACAGACCTTTGGAGTCACGATTATGTGAACATGTGCATTTCTGCTGATGAGACTTAAATCATTGTTTTTTACTCCGGATGTGGAAGTCTTTGGAAGGCTTTAGTTAATTATATTTTTGACATAAAAAGTCATAATTATGAGATAAAAATTATTATGACACAAAAGTCAAAATTCTAAACATAAAAACCCAAATTTTTTGTTCATAACTTTGACTTTGTCAAAATAATTATGACATAAAAATGAAAAATTATGTAATTAATTAAAAATTATGACATAAAAAGTTGAATTTATGACAAGTCATAATTATGAGATAAAAAAGTCAAAATTATGACATGAAAATCAAAATTTTTGGTCATAATTATGACTTCTTTGATAATTTTGACTTGTTCAAAATAATTATAACATAAAAAAATACAAATTATGAAATCAATTCAAAATTACAATATAAAAGTCGAAGTCAAAATTGAGATAAAAAAATCTAAATTTTTGTAATAATTATGACTTTTTATATAATAATTTCAATGTTTTATATCAAAATAGTTGACAGAGTCAAAATGATGACATATTAAGTCTTTATTATGAGTAAAAATGACAAGAATTAGTAAAAATGACAAGAAAAGTCAACATTTTAAATGCCATAACTAAAACCTTTTCTGTTAATTATAACGTTTTTATCTGAAAATAATTAACAAAAAGTCAAAATTATGACATATTGAGTTATTATTATGAGATGAAATAGTAAAATTTATGACAAGTCAAAATTATGAGATAACAAAAGCATAAATACGAGATAAGAAGTTATGACCTGACATTTTCTGCTTTTTGGATCATAATTATTTTATCTTATAAATTCATGTAGCATGTTATAATTATAATATTTTGTAAATTTCAATTTTTCTGTCTATAATTATGACTGTATTTCATAATTTGTATTTTGTTTTGTCATAATTTTGACCATTTTATCTCATAACTGACTTATGGTGAGACTTCAATCATTGTTTTTACTTTGTCACTATTAGTTTAAACATGAACAGCCATCCTTATTATGCTTGCAAAATATGCTTGGAATGACATCGGGAATTTACACTGATGTCAAAATATGCATTGCACATGGAGAAAATGTAGTGCAATACTGTTGAGCAAAACCCTACCAGACTCATGAACTATATCACTTTAAAACGGGTGTGTATTGTTTTGATATTGAGCTCAAAATCACACACCAGTCCTGAAATGAGTATTCAGACAGCATCAATCCTGCCTTCTCAGATTCAGCTGGTCCTGCTGGGTTAAAAAGGTCAATAATCGTACAGCAGAGTAGCTTGTTTTTTTCCCTGCACGGCTCCTGGAAGCAGCGGAGCAGCAGATCTCTGAGGGAATCGGCTGCAGTTATGTAATGTGTGTTGTGTTGTGTTGCTTAAGTTGGAGCTGTGATTCTACTGTAACTCATAAAAAAAAGATGACAAAGTAAGAGAACTGAGAAACAGGACAATCATAAAAACAGGAGACATTGTGCTTTTCCAGAAGGTGAAAACTCAGATGATGTAAGGCTGTGTTACTAGACTGTTTGACAAGAAGAGAACATGCATGTGAGTCAAAGAGCAGCTGTGTGTTTGCCTGAAAACATGGCCTCAGGACACACACACACACACACATCACACACACCACACCACCACACACACACACACACAAACAAACACACACAACACACACACACACACACACACACAACACACACACCACACACACACACACACACACAGGACAGATGTTTATAAGTATGAACACAGGCCAGGAGGAAGTAACGCATCAAGAAAAATCCCTGCATGCCCACACAACACAACTAATTCATAAAAAATAAAAACAATTGCGAGAAAGATAGAGACCAGTGACGTGGAAAGAAGAACATAGAAAGAAACAAGTATGGAATTGGATTTCTGTCCCCACAAGAAAAAATAAATGCTTTGGTAAATCATTATTATGACATAAAAAGTCATAACTATGACAAGAAATCATAATTATGAGATAAAGGTCAAAATGATGAGATAAAAATCCTTATTATGAGATCAAAAAAAGTCTTTATGACATTAAAGTTAAAATTATGACATGTCAATATTTTAAACATTATAATTACGATTTATTTGTCAAATAGACATAAAAAGCAAATTGACATAAAAAGTCAAAATTATGATATGAAAAGTCAAAATTTTTAATGTCATAATTATGACTTTGTCAAAATAATAATGTAAAGTCAAAATTATGACATATTCAAGATAAAAAGTCATAATTTGGGGTGGGGTTGCCAAAATAAAAAAACCAAAATTATGACATACTAAGTCATAATTATGAGATAAAAAGTCAAAATTACAAAAAAAAAGTCATTATAAGTAATTTTTTTAATAATTATGACCTTTATGTCAATTGACATAAAATGCCAAAATTATCACATAAAAAGTCAAATTTTTAACTGTCATAATTATGACTTTCTTATATTAAAAAATTATGACAAAATTAAAATTATGAGATATTATTTCATAATTATAAGATAAAAAGGTCATAGTTATGACATCATTGAAAATAAAAAGTCACAAGTATGACATAATTATGAGATAAAAGTCTAATTTGTGACAAGTACAAAAAATTAGGTCATAATAATGACTTTATCTCATAATTAGACTTCGTATGTCATAATCAATATTTTGTGTCAATTTCATTCAGACCTGGCCAAACATCAGCACTAAACCAGACTGTCTTCCCAGTAAGGATGTCTAGCATCATATTTCAGAAGCTCATGCAAAGCAGGGTGCTGTGCACATGATTTTAACACTGCCAGTATAAATACTGATGTCACATCCTATAGAAATCAGCAGAGCGTGGCGGAAATATTTGGCAGCTAATATTGACCTAAAGATGTCAGCACTGCACAGCAAGCAAATGTGATTCCTCAGTATTCTTTTTTACCTTGTTTCTCGCTTTAGCAGCAGAAGACACACCCTGCTGTAATTCTCTTCATGTCCTCTGGGTGGCAGTGGACACCTTATTATTTTTCATAACGGTGAACTTAAACCAACAACATCATATTCAACACCAGTAAGTCTGTAATAAATGCTTATGAAAATGTATGATGTTGAAGTGTTTTATGGAGCAACTTGTGTGCTGAATTGTAATATTTAGGGATGGTGTTTTGAAATGAGCAATAGAAAACATGTCTAGAATGTGACATTTAACCTGTTTTGTATACTACACAAATACACCCAAACTGTGTAATGTAAGTTGGCACACCTCATCACGACCTCTGCAAGAGTGGGCTTGTTTATGAGACTTTTTGTCAAGTTTTTTTTAAAATTTCACTGCATTATCAAAGATAGAAGTTTTGTTATGCTATTTACCACATCTCTTTATTTTCTAAATTGATTTGATCATTTGCACACTATATGCTGTATGTCAGGGATGCTAAACACTGAAAACACAAGCCTTGGAGAGCTCAGCTGATGTCAGACCAGTATGACAGCACTGTAGCTGTATAAGAAGAGCATATGGGTCAAGTCTGAGGTTACAGCCCCATTATTGTGAACGCATGAGAGGGGATTTGGTTTCAGGATATAAAATCACACTAGCGTTTGTCCTCACCTCTGAGCTGCTCTTCAGAGGGAGCAGCTCAACAGCATCGATGAGAGCGCGACGCTGGGGGCCACAGGAGTCGTGCTGTGGGGGCCAGTGCTGATTACAGAGACAAGGCAATGAAACTTAATCAGACCACAATTGCACTACACTCAGAAAGTCTGAAGAACATTTAGATAATTAGTGGTGCTTGCTAAGATATAAGGTTGGAATACATCACACGATTTCCCCCAGATTTTTCTCCCAATTCACAGTCTGGAAATAGTTTTAATTTTTACATTTTCAGTTTTAGGATTAAGTATGTTTAAATATTAGCTTTTTTTTTTGCCATTTTTTGTTATTATTATTATTATTTTAATATTTATATTCAGCTTTAATGTATTTTTTATTTTTCTCCCAGCTGTTGGTTGTTAGTTATTTGAGTACTTCAACTTATTTTATTTCAGTTAGTTCCCAAGACATCATTTCTAATGTTTAAGTCAGTAACTCTAATATGCCTGGTGTTTAAACATATTTGTCATGAACTGTATCCAGTCTTCCAGATCAGAACAACTACATAGCAATGTACTAACAACCACTCAGAACACCATAGCAATGCCCTGGCATCAACTTGCTATTTCATATGCATGCTTTTATCTAATCTGATCTACTTTTCTAAACCAGACTTCCTATGTGTGTTTTTCTGTGTATCTCGACAGCACTATCAACCACTAGGGATGAAGTCAGCTAAAATGGGCTATCAGGTAAAATGGGCCAAATAAGGTTGTCACAGCCAATCACAATAACTGATCTTGCATTGTTGCTTCAACGCTTGTTGACATGTTACAATAATTTTGATTGGTCTGAGTTTGAGTGTTACATGAAGCTTGTCAGAGAAATTGTAAGGTAAGTGAGCCTGACATAGTACATTCAATTCATCACTAATAAGGGTACTAAAGCAATTATAAGTAAGCTTACCAACAAAGTAAGGTTAGGTTAAGGTTAAGGTGCACTTTCAAATACACCCTCTTTCAAATAAAACGTTTAATTTAAAAAACGAAACTTTGATTTTTGTGAAAAAGGTCATTTTAGGTAGAAATGGCTGGTTAAGCTAAAATGGGCCACAATTTTCAGCTAAAATGGGCGCAATACACACACGTTTACACAGAAATTGAGGGTGAAAATAGGTTTATAGGCCTAGATATGTATCCATACAAAACCTTAAGAGCCTTTTTTAAAATTTGCATTGCAGACAGTATGGCAGGAGAACAAGCAAAGAAAGGAAACAGAGAGAAAAAAGAGAAAGGGAAAGAAAGGAAGATGTCAGTACAACCAATGGAAAAATGACAGAATGAGGGGTGCCATTAATGAATACCAGGAGACAGTTGAGAGAGGGCAGACAGTTATTGGTAGCTTTTTAGCAAGGGCTTGGAACATTCTAAAGACCATTTTGCCTTTGAAGGGAATGCGGCAAAAGGTCTAGCTGGCCTGACTAGGTGCAATGTTAAGACCTACAGTAGCTACAGGAAATTAAAGTGTTTTTGTGTTTTTTCTAATCTTTAACTAAATGTTTGACAAATATATGTACACACAAAAGACACCAATGCACAGAAACACACACCTACAACATCAGTTCATTTTTAAGTGCATTGTTTAATGAGATATCCGTTCAACTTTCTATTTAATGAAATACATTATGGTGTTGATGCTCTATGGCACACTAAAGGCAATAGTGTCAATTTACTGTAAAAAAAAAAATGATTTCAGACGAAATTACCTGTGTTGTTCTCTTTTTATATTGGCCCATTTTACCTGAATGTTGTGCCGTGGCTCAAGAAGGTACCTGCTCATACTCTAACTCTCATAATTTTAAAACAATTTTAAATTTTAAGTCATTTACCAAAATGTGGCCCATTTTAGCTGAGTTCGCCTACACCATCAATGTCACCACCGCAAACCTGCAGCAATTTCCTGTGCTTCCTGGGCACTGTGTGAGAAGAGACGACAACTCTGACCACTATCTCCATCTCAGCACTGCCAGCTTCAGCATTCAGAAGAGCACAAATGTACAACATGACTAAGGCCTAATATGGCCTAATATACAAGAACTATTTTCTATTTTAGTTATTGATTGGCTGGTTACTACATTGCTAAATCATTAACATGCATACATCACAGCTCCTCTTATCAGCTTTGTGTTGAGACACATTCTGAGTCATTGTCAGATGAGAGCAAAAGGCTGCAGCTGTATGCGGCCCTGCATGTGACGCTTTGAATATCATTTGACTATTTAAATCTAGAGTGTAAATATTAGGGTTGGTGGTTGAGACTGAGAACTGGTCATTTGCTGCATTTGGCACCTCTGAGAAACACACTTACTGAAAGATTGCATTCTGCACACACTGATTACAAACTAGAAGTAGTTTCTAAACAGATTACTAATGATTCACAAGGGAAGAAACTGATCCATGTGCACTGCTCATTGATGAATAGCATGCTTTCTTCTGAGTACTTAAAACTCGGGTTTACACTAAAACCCTGTTAAACACTAAAGCAGATTAGAGCTGATGCTTTATCCTTTACTTATGGCAAGAAAAGGTCCTTAGACCAACCTTGAACAGCAGCCATGCATTCTTTGTTTTAGGAACAATGTCACATGTTAAACTTATGCATTGCAACTCATCCTTAAAAGTACAACATGAGCAATCTTCTATACAAATGCACAGTTAACAGGGAACGTTCTCGGAAGGTTCTCTCAAAGTTATGAACAAACATTATTCCAGGAACGTTAATAGAAAGTTAATTCAAAGTTATCTGGTCTGAAATAACGTTTAAGACCAAAAATGTTACTTATACACTCTAAAAAATGCTGGGTTAAATATAACCCAGCGCTGGGTTAAAAAGGGACAAAACCAACTATTGGGTTGTTTGATCCAGCGGTTGAGGTGTTTTGAACCCAACTGCTGGGTCAAAACAACACAATAGCTGGGCTTGTCCCTTTTTAACCCAGCGCTGGGTTATATTTAACCTAGCATTTTTTAGAGTGTACATATTTTTTTTAAAACACTTAAAAAACTGACAGATATAATACTGATCATCACTTCTAGTCTGTCAAGTCTCAAGGGGCAAGAATCATATGGGACGTGTACGTAAACCCAACGGTGGCTGTTTTGTTTCTCGACATCAGATATGAAAAATATGCAGGTCCCTTTAGTAACAGCCAAATCTCTCCTGCCCTGACTAGAGTATGGAGAGCACAGTCACCACGACAACACTGAAAAACACCCCAAAATACACCATACGTCATGTTTGATCTGTTTAATTTGATCAGTGTAATTAGTGCATAGTCTGAACTGAGACAAAGATGTGCTACAAGTTTAAAATGCAATAAATTGAAGAAGTGCATCAAATGATTTCTATCATTCTAGACTCAGACTAACATCCATAAAATGATCTAGCTGTAGCACTAATTACATAAACAGACAGGAAAATTATCAAATTCATCACCAGCTCATTCCTCCAATTATACAAAATGTTGTTCCTCAAAGTCAGAGGGACGAAACAGTACATTTGAGCAGCTGCCGAGAGTCTTTACATCAACAAGTGAGTGCATGCATGAAGGAAAAATATTTCAGTGACTTTTATGAATTATAGAAAGCTGTCTATTCTTCTCACAGGACAAAATCAGTAATTTTTTTTTCTAAAACGTTGCTAAAATCTGAACTTTAAGGGCTGATGTTAAAGGAATAGTTTACCCAAAAATGAAAATTTGCTAAAAATGTGCCCTCAGGCTAATGAAGAAGTAGAGTTTGTTTCTTCATGGGAACAGATTTGGAGATATGTAGCATTACATCATTTGCTCACCAATGGATGCTCTGCAGTGAATGGGTGCCGTCAGAATGAGAGTCCAAACAGCTGATAAAAACATCACAATAATCCACAAGTAATCCACACCATCCAGTCCGTCAGTTAACATCCAGAGAAGTGAAACTGCGTATTTCCGGCTAAAATATGAGTCCTCTATCCATAATAATGCTTTCTCCAGTGAAAGTCATCTCATCTGAATCAGGAGAGAAATATGCACAGATCAAGCACCGTTTAAAAATGAAAACAGTCCAAAACAGTTCTAAACAAATATGTGGGTGGATTTTGATGAGAGGACAACAGGGGATGGACTTTTTCACCGGAGGAAACGTTATTATGGATTATTGGCCAGAAGCCAATGTTTTAAAGTTAAAACACATTAATGATGGATTTGTTTATCACAGATATGCTGGAGTGGTGTGGATTACTTGTGGATTATTGTGATGTTTTTATCAGGTGTTTGGACTCTCATTCTGATGGCACCCATTCACTGCAGAGGATCCATTGCTGAGCAAGTGATGCAATGCTACATTTCTCCATATCTGTTCTGATGAAGAAACAAACTCATCTACATCTTGAATGTACTGAGTGTGAGTAAATGTTCAGCAAATTTTCATATTTAGATGACCTATCACTTTAAAGATTTATTATTCTAAGCTTTGGCAGTTTCGCTTAGACACATCTTTTAGAAAAGGAATAATCTTTCACAAAGAGCAAAAGGTATACAGATAAATTCAGTCATATAGTCAACAATGAGTCTTTTGAGGGATCACAATAGTTCACAGGATCACAGGAATTCACAGTGCATGGTGCTCATATGTTTGATAAAGTTGGACCGTTTTGAAAGTCTTAGTATTTTGAGACAACGTCTTTTATAAATGCTCAGCTTTAGCTGTCATAAGTACTTGATCTCAAATACAAATCTGTGTTTTCTTTATTCCACAAACTCTGCATCTCAAGGCCTTGTTTTTACAGAAGACGAACTGAGATATGCCTGAACTTATTTCCGTATGGATGTAATACTTCTAAAGAGTTTTGATTTCAGAAGTCCAGCTGCCTAGAAGTGTGAACGAAGGCACTCAGTTGCTGTTGTCCCGGTTAAAGCTAAAGGAATTGCTCCGTAAAGAGTCATAGTTTATCCCACAATCAGTTTTACTACAATTTGTGCAGAGTGGCTCATTATCAGGGCGAATTGGATGCTTGAATGCTGCTGTCTCGACATGCAAAATCCTGACGCATGCAGTTACAAGGGGAGATCGTCCTCATAAATCCCATCATGCAGTAGAACTATCAACCAGACGCCCAATATTCAATAACCATCAAAGCCCAGCAGTGTTATTTGTGTTAGTAATTTGTGAAATCCTGCTGTGTGTGTGCAATGGCAGCTCATAAGGTTTATCTTGAACACATAGGTTTAAAAGCACATTAACACTGCTAATGCAGCTACCCTTGTTTCTCTGAGGAAATATTTCTCTGAGGGTGCAACGCTGGTATAAATATCCCCCTGAGAACCAGCAATTTATGTTTTTTTTATGTTTATACCTCTGAGAACATGTGTGTCTGTCCTTGTGTGCACTTCCTGGGCTTTTCAGTCATACCAAATGTTTGGGGGTTTTCATGTGACTTCATAAAATAAAAACATTCAAATAAAGTTGGGGAGAACAGGGCAAGTTGTCACACATGAAACTTGTCAAAGTCACATCTGAGTAACTACAGTTTCGAAAGTCTATCAATCTATCTATCTATCTATCTATCTATCTATCTATCTATCTATCTATCTAGCTATCCTAAAAATTTCCTTTGAAACCATTTTTGCTCGAAATTGTTAGTAAATTTAACAAGTGCAAAGAAACAGCAAGTAACACATTAAAATAAATAGGACATTTTAAGTTGCAAACTGAAATTGAATTTTCTTAAATTATTTTTGCTGTGTGTGTGTGTGTATGTATACACACACACACACACACACACACACACACACACACACACACACACATCTACATATATAGTAAAATATCATTGTTTTTAAAAATTCTGTCCTCCAAGCAAAAAAAGTCAATATTATATATATATTTTTTATTTGTCACATTTTTTATCAGGGCATGCGGTCACATGTGTATTAAATGTTGTTTAAAATTAACAGAAATCAAAGGTTTAATTAATTTTGATTATAATTCATATGAATGAATATAAAAATGATAAATATAAAATAATATAAAAATATATGATATAAAGTTATACCCCTATAAAGATATACAGTATTATTAATTATATAAAATGACTTAATATGACTTTAATAATTACTATATATTTACTAATTTACTCTATTGGCTACAACAAGGATATTTGTCTATATGTTAACTCACAAATTTTTAAGCTATTAAACAGCCTAAGATATCCTAACTGAAGTCAGGTTCCCATTGTGACAACTTACCCCATATAATGTGAACACATGCCCCACTTATAGTGTTTAAAGGACAGTATTTTTTTCTGGGTTCTACCGGCATATGTCCATACAGAAATTGACTTTCAAAAATAAACCTGGAGTGACAACTAGCCCCGACCTCCTCTTTTTAAAAAGATTCTTAATTCTTTCTCAAGCATCAAACATTCAAATGCCTTTCTGCTGGTCCCAGGAGGATATATTAGGAAAAGCCCACGTGCAATTTATCCTTCTCCAGCTTCCCTTTTGGCAGCATGCGCCCATTGGCACCAGCGTTTGGCATTTCCTCGTTATTCCTATCATTGCACACAACCCTCAGCAGAATATTCGACAAGACGTCTTGATACAGACTCAGACAGACCCATCCTGGAAGATACAGCAACGTCACCAGTCCCATGAAATTGAGAGGATAGTGGGAATAGTCCCAGGAACAGGCGTCATAGCGTCTCAGAGCGAAGCCCCAGCTGAACTCCCACGTGTAAATGAAGCAGATGTAGATGGGAAGCCGCTGCAAGGTTCCCCATCCTCTCCTGAAGTGCAGATGGAGGTAGAGCTTCTCCACCACGAAGCTGCAGCTCCCATACATGAGGAAGGACCACAGGGACGTGTGGCCCCTCAAGGTCCGGTCTGCTTTCTCAAACAAGTTGAACACAGAGGTGAAGAGCACCTCGTCCAGAAAGCCATGCATCCCGAAGAACACGAAGCGCAGGACGCCGGGTAACCCGTTTGGGCAGGATGACCTCAATAACACCCGCTTGTCCTGATACTGCAGACGCAGGAAGCCTTTATGAAAGACATTCGTGAAGTACAAAGCGAGGATGTAATGCCCAACGAGCTGCGTGATGGAAACCACTCTGATGTTCTCCGTGCAGGTCACAACATTCCCTATTAAGATCTGCAGGCAGATGTACAAGGACGGATAGAAGACGAGGTGGAAAACGACAGGTCGCTCTTGGAAGCATCTTTTTTGCAGGTAGATCTTCTCCAAAACCAGATGCGTGATGGAGTGCACGATGCACAAGTACGGAGAGGAGAATCCCAGCAGTCTGAAGTCGTTGTCATCCAGGAACCGGCGGCCGGAGGACAGCACGATGTCCAGCGTGACTCCGTGCATCCCGTAGAAATACATGCGCATCCACTGCGGTAAAGCGCTCGCGTCGCGCGCTCGCAGGCTCTCCGCTCGTCTCGTCGTCATCATCATATCTGTCCTCAAACGCACTCAGATGTCGATGCGTCTTTGTCTGACGGTCATTTTACGCCCCCACGAAGGCCAAAATCTCACTAACCGCATTTGTACTTGCACGGTCATTCGAAGGAGCGAAATGGGAAGAAAAGAAAAGAGCGACACATAATAAAACCCACCACAAGATGGCGCTGTCCTATTCATCCAAACCTACACAAAGTACAACGTCTCAAGAGTTCTTACGCCATTATACACATCAACACTATTATATTATATTATAATGTTTTATAAATACATTTTCTTTATATATTAAAATTAAAATAATTATTGTATTGTTAGTAGTATTTTAATTTTAAAATATATTTGAGATAAGATACTAATTGAATTTTGTATTTATAAAATAGCGTACTAGTATATAATATTAGATTACTATTATGAGGACATCAATTTATAAACAAAGATAATATCAATATATATATTCTATAGTGTCGTGGGTGTGGTGTGGGGTTGTGCGTTACAGTACATTTTTATTTATTGTGTATGTAGAGATGTTATATTTGTTATGATTTAAGTATATTCATTTTCACTTTTTCTTTATAAAAATACTATTTACATAAATATATGTATCTTATAAATATATATTATAAATATAGTACACTGTTATATTTTATATGATTATAATGTTAGATTGTACGTATCTTTTTATAGAGTTTTTAATATTTTATTGGGCTTTATATTGCGTATGGTTTTCTACTTTTGATATTAGGCCTATTATTAAATACTTTAAAATAGTATTTTATTTTTATTTTAATGTTATAAAAGTATATAGATGATATAATATATGATATAGTTATACTTTAATGAATACTTGGCACTATTTAAAGATCTAGCGATGGTCTGAAGCGCACGGCGCAGGTGCACTTTAGGGCGTGTCCTAGTTTAAAGACGGAAAAAACGGTCGGCAATGGTTCCAAAGGGTCATGGGTGTGTTTTGGGCGTAGCGTGCAAACCAATCAGTCTCATCTCCCATTCACTTTAAAAGCAAGCTGGCTGCACCATGGCGAATCTGCAAGTGCAAAAGGGGACTGAACTCTCTCCAGAGGGATACGGGGCACAATAATAATCTTACATTGCAATCTTTAGTTCTAATATTTGGCTGTTTGTGTGCTGCTGCGCGTCCCTGTGTAATAAGCAGAGTGTGCACCTGTCTACAAGCGCATATTAACCTACTAACACGCCATCTAAATAATAATATTAAAAAAAATTGCCTTGCGTTCTAAACAATAGAGAATCTTGACTAAACATTGTTTGTAGCCTAAAATTTCTTATCTATTGATAAGGAATCATTCTTTTTGATTGTTTCATTGCGAACAATCAAAAAAAGACCAAGCGGAATCCTCTGCCGGCTGCTGATGCATTTCGGCAAATCAGTGTGGGCGAATTGCAAACAACGTATGATTGATCATGAGCAGTGAGCCCAACATCCAGCTGGCAAGAAACAGGCAATTACTGAGGGAAGAAGTCTTTCACTATTGTAAGTTAATGTTAAATAGAGACTAAAAAAATACACATTTTTAAAATTGTAACTTCTAGCGTAATATTGAAGCACAAATTCAAGCACCAAAAGCAGCCCTGTCTGTCTGTCTATGTCTATCTATCTGTCTGTCTGTCTGTCTGTCTGTCTGTCTGTCTGTCTATCTATCTATCTATCTGTCTATCTGTCTATCTGTCTTACTATCTATCTATCTATCTATCTACTATCTATTATCTATCTACTATATATCTACCTCTCTATCTGTCTATCTGTCTGTCTGTCCTCACAATGAAAGCTACCCTTGGGTTTCCATCTTATGAACTGGACTAATTTCTCTCTCTGGGACTATAGACATTAGTCAACTTAAAACTTAATTCCTTCATCATTCCACAAGGGACACATTCCTCAGTGCTCAAACCGTCTTTCATTCATATGTAAAAGCCTTCTGCTGAAATTCATTGATCACCTTGTAAAGTTATAGTGTAATTCAACACACAATTTAGAAAAAGTGTTAGAATGATTTTACGTACAACACACTTATTAAGAGTTGTTTTAGCGTCCCTATAGGCAGTATTTTTGTAATTATGAGGCACTGTGAGGAATCTGGAGAAACCATATATTGTCCCAATCGTGTGTTTGTTGTTCATCAGTCAAAAGGTTTCTGCCTTTTATTCAGCTTAGATACAGCGATAGCTGGTTGCCTTTGGTCATATTAGGGATTTCCTGGGTCCTCCGCAGCTCCAGGACAATATTATACTGAATCACTTGTTATACTCTTCATTTGCTTTGAAAAAAAAGTGTCTGGAAATTGAAAGGCCATCATTCTGCACTGCCAATGAACCAAGTTTATATAAATATTTTGGAAGAAAAGAACAAATTACTTACAATATGGCAACAGTTCTGAGTGATTTTCGTTTCACATGTTTTAGCAACATAATAAAGGCAAAAAATGTATCTTTAATTCCTACATTTTAACAATAGCTGCAGCAACACTGCAATTCTTCAAAGCGGCCACTAGATAGAAGCAAAGTGAGATTTTAACTCGAGCCACAGCTCATTCTGTCCTTAGGAAAGAAAACATAAATGTATGTAAATGGCAAATTATTAGCAAGCTGATACATGACAGGGTCTTTCAGAGCATCACAGCAATGATAAAAGCAATAAATTGCTTTAATTTCAGATGCAATGCAATGCCTGACTTGAACATGTTAATATAGGCTATTATCAGAGATTTGTTTGGCTTTTCCTATGGACATGCCGGGTGTTTGGATAGTGTGTTCACTTACGCTATAATCACTTTAAAATAAGGCATTTGTATTGATTTATGTAAGTTTGTCGCCATTCAAATTTTTTAATCCCATTAATAGACATTAGTCAGGCAAGTGCCATATTTATTTTTTGACATGAAAACGAGGCTGTGAGGAATAGATGTAAATGCTTTCAAATGATTGTAGTGTTTTTTTTTTTTAATTGAGAACATTGTCAACAAATAGGGTAGCAGTTACAATACAAAAATATAAAATAATACAAAAATAATAATAATGAAAAAATAAAATAAAAATACGAGACAGGTGTATATAATTAAACAAAACACATCATATTCAAAGGAAAAGATTGAACAACTTACAAATTTCAATTGTTTTAAAGCCTTTTTATTACATGAGTTAGAAATAGTCCAAATTAATGCTATATTTCAGCAAGCAAAACTTAAAAAAGTGGCTTCTGACTTGAGAATTTACATTTATGTATATAACAGTTTGTTAACAAGATAAAAAGATTAAGTAAATATATTTAGTTTTTCTGTAAATGCACTTTTTTCTCAATTAACAAATCCAATAAATATTCTCAAGGAAAAACCTTTCCACAACAATTTAGAGCAATGACAGTGCCAAAATAAATGCACTATAGTCTCTGGGTGCTGTTTACAAAAAGAACAGTTTGGATCAATATCTTTTTTGTATTTCTGTAAGAAAGTATTAAAATGATACTGTATATGCGATTGATAATTTTTTGTTTAAACCTCAAGACTTTGTGCTTTCTTTTAAATATTTAATAAGATTGTCACCATCAAAAACACTCAATTACTGTCCTTGATAGTCACTGACATTGCAAGAACTTTGAATTTAAAATCCAGAGCTGATATTATCCGGCTAAACAAAAATACTGGTTTCAGTCATGCTTTATGTAAGATCTGCTACTGAGATCTGTTACTAAGATGATAAAAGCACACAACATTTGAACCTGGATTCTCCACAGGAGGGCGAAACTCACATCTCTAACACTTTAGAAAAGCTACATGTGACTAGGCTGCTCATGAACCTCATGTGATCTTGGTCTGTCAACTAGTTAGTCTCAGTAACTACCAAACATCCTCAAAGCCCTCCGAGAGTGTCAGGAACTCCTGACTGAAGGCTTCTTTCTGCTCTGATGTTTGACGAGCCGTGAAGCTCATTTAAGATCAGTCACGGTAACGGTTGCATTTGGAACTGATTTATGATTTATTCATTTAAGACTAATTTAAAAGACACACAGAACATCCATTACTTACATTATTTCTGTTTCACAACTCTAACACATAACTGTTACTAAACAGCAAAGAAATAGTCATTTCTTTTAGACACCATTTATGATCATGTTTCATGCCTCCTGTGGTGATTTGCTTGTATTACACTGCTGCAATTTCTTTCTAAAGCCAGTGGAAAATCTTGCATTCAATTATTTTGCATTGAAAATTATATATTAAATTGATTATTCAATATCAGAAATATTTATAAAATATCTCTATTATTAAAAAAATTATCACTTAAATCTGTAAACTTGTATTAATATCAATTAAAATTTGAATTGCAGGATTTTCTTGTATTGTTCTGCTTATCTCACGATTTGTTCAAATATATTTTCAAGTCAAAATAACTTTGAACACCCTCTTGTAGCGAATTGTGGGAATTGCACAGAATTGATTTCAGCTCTAACTTGAGCCAGACGGAAACCTTGCATTTAATTATTTTGCATTGATTTAATATTTATTAATAAATTGATTACACTCTGAAGCAAAATAAAACAACAACAAAAACACACATCTGGTAAATAATTTATTTTTCTTAGTACAAATATATGATTATATCTTCACCTGCCCATCCCTTCTTCAAACTGCTTGTCCTCTGTAGGCTCGAGAGAGGATCTCGAGAGGATCTGAAGTATATCCAATGTCTTGGACCGCAGACGGAGAAACGCTGGACGCATGGCCAGTCCGGTCCATCACAGGGCTTCATCTGTAATATATTATACACATATATCCACAAAAATAAGTTTTTATAATTTATAGATATGACCAACGGCTCTACATGACTGATGCTGTCATCTATTTTGTGCCGTCAGGCCTGTGAAAAAGATGAACTCACTGCGTGATTTTAATGGATATCTAAAAATGTAGATCCCATTTCCTCCAATTTGTGTCTCTCGTTGGCTCTGTGCGTCTGGTTTAGTGTCAGAGGGGTGCAGTTGGGTCATGAGGGGGAGGAAAGACCAGTCACTCTTGTTTACTGTTTCTAGGATTTATTAGGCATTCCCTTCACTTCCTGCTCTCCCTGGGTCCTCCGTACCGAGCCTTGCATCCATAATGAGGTTTTAAACGATCTCGGTTGAGATTTCCACAGCGTCCGTGCTAGTCTAGAGAGCTTGTTCAGAGCCAAGAGCGAGCGGATTGAAGCTCCGACCAAATCTGCATGGAAACTGCCATTTCACATACACCAGAGCAATTGCTTGACACTGTCATTACCTCCCATCTGTAATTCATATCTCTGAGGTTACATTCTAAGGCTGTTGAAGCAGCGCAAGGTCATCGCCATGGAGACAACGACTTCAGCTGCATTCCTCCTCACATTTTCACATTCGGTCAGTTAGCATGTTTACAGCTGAGGCCAGATAAGCATCCGAGGGAGGAGGTGAAAGGTAGGAAAGTGGCGTTTTCTCAGAATTGGACAGAAGGACAAGCCGGATGCTGGAGGTCTGCGCATCCTCAGCACGTCCTTGCATCTCGCAACGTGTTGTAAAGTTTTTGTGTCCCTAAGCTGCACCCTCAAAGCAGTGCCACACCCCTCTTAGCCTGTTCAGTTCCCTGTTAGCCCCAAGTTCCACCCACCCAATCTCAAGCCAATTAGAGCTATCTCACAGACTTTATTAGCTGCACCCATGTCCACAGCTTGTGCCTTTTTGTTGCATGTGGTTGTACTGTGCAGAGGACTGAGTTTTACTCCTTCCATTCTGTTTTTCCTGCGTGTGCGTAATTGACCATAAACCACACGCACATCTACATGCACCAAACCTCCTTGGATGTACAATTTAACACCTATGTATATACCTGGTTTGACCTAGGAGGACCTGTCTTACGAACAGCCCATGCTCCAAGCTAGCTACCTAAACATCTGCAACCTCCTTTCATGTCCTTCCTTTTCACAACGGATGCCGGCGCTCGGCTGTGTCATCACCCAGCTTTATCCAGCAAAACACACCTTTGCATTTTACATCTGTTTGTGTTAAATGGTGAGATAGCCCTGTGTGAGAAATAAATAAAGACATAGCAATAGTTCTTTTTTAATGAGCTCGCATGGCAACCCGAGAATGAGCTGCGAACTAGGCTGAATGTTCTTGTGTTTGAACCGGAGGAAACAAAGCATTTCAGGTTGAAAGGCTACAGGACATGTTTCATGCGACTGCTGCTGAGCGAGAACAACCTCGGTCAAACTGAAAAAAAGCTGAAATGTAATAGAGAGAATCACAAAAACGAACGGACAAACAGATGTAGAATAAGAAGTAGAACGGGTATCTTCTTGTTCATGTTTGATTAAGCATCCGTAAAATAGCCTTGACATCGTAATATATTATAGAACCATGTTACTAGCTGGTGTCCATTAAAGTTTTTGTCTTCTGTGTAAAAACAACTTTCCTGTCAATATATATTTGTAATAAAAATAAACTTCTGTTTCATAAACTTGGTATAACAGCCTAACATTATTAGCCTACCCTTTGGGGTCCTTGCTATTATATTCTATTTGCTATACTTTGCTATTAAGATTTATATTGTGCGAATAATCAAGCATTGACAATAATCAGTTGCATTGGCGGCACCGAGGTGCCCCCAAATAAAATTCTGCTTAGGGCCCCATAAAGGCTTGGGCCGGCCCTGGAAGAAGTAAAACTGTTTTTAATTTGATAATAATCAGAAATTTTGATAAAATAAATGCAGCCTTGGTGAGCAGAAGAGACTTATTTCAAAACAAAAATAAATCATACTGACCCCAAACTTTTCATCAGCAGTGTAAAACTGAGTAATTACTTACTTTAACGTAATATTAGGTTTAAAAAAACCCTCAAGGCTATTGATATTCTGGCATGTGGCTCAAATCCTTCAAAAATCTATGGGATTATTTTGCTTGTTTTATTGTCCATCTAGTTAAAATCATACATCTGATTGTTTAAAAATGAATAGCATTATTTGAGCAATAGCAACAGTGATGCTTGGCTTAGCAAACACCTAATATGCAGTCTGGCACTTCTGGTGTTACTACTTGAGTGGTAACTCCAGGGAATATGCAATACAGTAAGGGCATAGAGACATTTAACTAGCTGAAGACGGGCATTACTATCAATGGTTAGTGTTGGTTTACATTGAGGTCACGGGGGCAGGATATGATGTCGTCAGCAACTAGATTATCTGCAGGATATGGCCACTTAGCGATAACTGAGAGGGTATTAGTTGTGTTCCAAAACCTAGTGAGCTCATTGCTGTCTGCACAGACAACAACCTTATAAGCAGGGTTATTATAATTACTAAAACTAAAAACTAGGGCTATCAGGTGATATTTTTAAAAATCGAATTAATAACAAAATGTGGTGATTATTAATCTAATTAATTGCAAATAAAGTAATTATTGTGTTAAGCATCAAATAGACATTACAAAAAGCATCTTTAGAAAGAAATATTTTGATTCAGTACAGAATTTATTACACTTAAATTTGTAGGCTACAACTGCCATTATTTTATTTATTTATTTTTAGTAACTGCAGCTGAATTGGTATTTAGATATATTTACAGACTGTTTGTTGCAGCTCAGAGGTGGCATGAATGCATTTACACTGCTATTACATTTACATACATAATGCCATGAGATTAATGATTATTATAAATGGGCATTAAAGGGATAGTTCACCCAAAAATGAAAGTTCCGTCATCATTTACTCACCCTCATGCCGTTCTGTGGAACATAAAAGAAGAAAGTTATAATAAATGTCTTTTTTTTTGTCATACAATGGAAATCAATGGTAACCAAAACAATTTGGTTACCAGCATTTTTCAAAATATCTTAAGAAATTTAAAACTTATTTTTTTCCCAGCTAAGTAAATATATCTTATTGTCATTTAATTTAACTTGATATACTTAAATAAGTAAAAAATAAAATAAAATAAAATAAAATAAAAAATAAATTTTGTTACAAAAAAAATCGTTTTTCAAATGTAAAAAACCCCACAAAATAACTAAAGCTTTAACAAAAAGTTAAATAAAAAAAAGGGGGGAAAAACTCAAAATATGAATAAAAGTATAACAGTATCTCATACTGAAGAATAGTATCTAACACTGAAATAACAGTGTTTCTAAATTTGGGATTTTCCCCCCACTGACCTCAACACAGTGCATTCTGGGACTGTAATCTCTGTGAAGGTTATCTCTAGTTATATGTTGAATCTTTAAGAATATAAATAACTAGGTTGGTGCAAGGTCTGCAGCCTGACAAATTGGCTTACCTAAATTTTGGAAATATTATTTGATATATTACTGCCATAATTGGTGTAAAACACAAAAGATTGCTGAAATCCTGTTCATTAAAATGGAAAATATTGCTGAGGGAAGGAACAAAGAGCTGCTTCATCAGAGATGGACATTTTATCAAAACTGCTGACATTTCAGTATCCATGCAGTTGTTGAATAAATGAATTCACTACATGAATATGCAAATCAGAAGGGAGGTTTCCGTGCTTAGTTCATATATACTGACCAGAATGTGCAGAGGACAGAGGTTTGGCTAAATGAAAGTCATGCATTGTTGCTGGATTGAGTGTTCATTTGCTCACCCTGGAGAACTCAATTATTATTCACAGTGTTACTCCTAATAAATGCAAAAATCTGAAGGGCTGGTTTTTCATATCCTCTTTTCAGAAACGTTTGGTTAAAATGCCAGAAGAATGTCAAACTAATATCATCAATTAGACCAGAGTCACAATTTGCATCAGCTGCCACATCCATCAAATGAGAGATAACTTTTGGAGAAGCCATTTGCCTTGTTAGAAAGTCAGGAAAGGCAGAGCATTTGTTTTCAGAGGCTTTTTGCACCAGCATTTCTCTTTATTAATTATTATTAATTGTTCTAGCGAGATAATTACATAATTTAGCATTTTAAGATGAGGTAGAAGTGACGGAGAGACTGAGCGCTCATCATCTCTCCGTATCTAATTACAGATATCTGCTCCACTAGGGACACAGACCTGCACAGATCAAATCAAATCATTTCCCTTTTTAATCACCGGCTTTCGAGAATTGACTTCAAGCTGGAGATTCATATAATAATAACTACAATTTTAAAAATTTCTTAACACAAAATGAGTGGTGCTTTTACAGAAATCATTGCCATGATGCTAAGATTGGGTAGGTGCCAGAATGTTGCTATGTGGCTGCTAGGATATTCATAGATATTTTAGAATGTTGTTACAGAATAGGGTTGCTAGGATGTTCATAGATGTTTTTAGAACATTGCTATGTGGTTGCTATGATGTTCATAAATGTTTTTAGAACGTTGCTATGTGGCTGCTAGGATATTCATAGAGGTTTTAGAATGTTGTTACAGAATAGGGTTGTGGTGTTCTGAGGGTTTTAGCACATTGCTATGTGGTTGCTAGGATATTCGTAGATGTTTTTAGAACATTGCTATGTGGTTGCTATGATGTTCATAAATGTTTTTTGAACGTTGCTATGTGGTTGCTAGGAAGTTCATAAATGTTTTTAGAATGTTGCTATGTGGTTGCTACGAAGTACATATTTTTAGAACGTTGCTATGTGGTTGCTAGGATATTGTTGAGTGTTTTTAGAAGACATTGCTATGTGGTTGCTAGGATGTTCATAAGTTTTAGCACGTTGCTATGTGGTTGTAGGAAGTACATAAACGTTTTAAATGGTGCCTATGTGGTGCGACGAATCCAGTACATATTTTATGAACGTTGCTTGTGTTGCTGGATATTGTAGATGTTTTGAACGTTGCATGGTGGCTGCTAGAATATCGATGTTTGAATGTTGTTACAGATAGGGTTGCTAGGATGTTCATAGATGTTTTTAGAACATTGCTATGTGGTTGCTAGGATATTCGTAGATGTTTTTAGAACATTGCTATGTGGTTGCTATGATGTTCATAAATGTTTTTAGAATGTTGCTATGTGGTTGTTAGGAAGTTCCCAATAAATGTTTTAGAAGTTGCTATGTGGTTGCTAGAATATTTACATAAAGGGTTGCTAGGATATTCATGACAGTGCTGGGTAGATTACTTACAAATTGTAGTCTGTTACTGATTCCAAATTACATGCGGCCAATGTAGCAGTAATGTCAATATAGATAATTATTTAGGTAATGTATTCTGACCGCTTCAGGATTACTTTTAGATTACTTTTGACCTAACTTGTTAATTGATTTTAAGTGGGTTTATTGTTATATAGAATAAGGGAGAAATAAAATATCTTACCATAAACCAACATCAGAGAACATGCCTTGTTAAATTATTGAAATATTAATTTTAAATCTCAGGGGGACTTCAAGTAAATATTTTAGATCAAAGGGGTTTGGCTGACAAAAAAGTCTGGGAATCCCTGCATCACATGAACAAAAATGAATAAACATGGAAACAGCAATGACATGGTCAAAAGTTTTAAATATTTTGGTCAGTTATACATCGGCAGTGTTTGAGAACTTGCATAATTATTCATCTCATACATGGTGTAATTGACTGAGAGATGCTTTTGTCTCCAAATTCAGATGCATGGATTGCAAATTAATTTACATGGCCATGTAAATACTTATTGTATTCAAAATGACATAATAGAATTTTTTATAAAGTAAAATTTAAAAGACAGAAAAAGAAGAATTAGGGAGAATCAACAAATTATGAATAATTTACTGCCATTGCATCAATAATTTGTAATCATGTAATACATAAAAAGTAACTGTAATCCAATTATGAGCACCCTATAAATGTTTATAGAACCTAATTTCAAGTACTACATTGTTGGAAACTGATTACGTAATCCAGATTACATGTAATTAGTTACTACCCAGCACTGTTCATAGATGTATATAGAATGTTAAATGGTTGCTAGGGTGTTCTGAGTGGTTGCTAGGGTGTTCTGAGTGGTTGCTAGGTCATTGCAGCCAGTCTCTATGATATTCTGATCTATATATATGGCTTGAGTCCCTCTTAAAAATCTATAGGGTTTTTTAGTTAAGATAAAGAACTTAAAGCAATATTAGAAAAAAAGACCAAATAGGATATAGCAAGATATCTGTGAGATGTTTCTTAACTGTTTCTGTTCCTGATCTCCTGGGTCAGCGCTGGATATTTATGTGTTGAATCGCTGAAGCGTGAGGCGTCTTCTTCCATCTCCAAATCCCAGACCTCCCGTCCTGATTGATTGACTGCGGAAGGACAAACATCACTCATCACCCATCCAGAATGAAAATTGGCTTCATGTTAATCCATTAAAATGCCAGAATCATTCTCTCAGCCCCACAAAAAACTGAATTATTAAAGCCCTGTGCTGTGATACAAACGCAAAACATTCATGCAGTGAATCAAAAGTGCTCTTCTGATATTGTGACCGTATCTGAAATTGTATTCAGCGATAGATGGCTTAGCTGGATATCAGATGAGTGCCAATGAAAAGTTCTGCTCTAACAGCTGCATTAGCATGCTGCTCACAACACGGCGCTCAGGTTGTACGCGGCTCCCGCGGCGTGTCTGGGTAAGCAGGGAATGCTGGGTAATGTCACAGCTTTGGAACGGCTCCCCTTCATCGAGGTCACTGGGCCGAAGTGAATCTGAACAGTCCAATTAGGATTTGCATAATAAATGATTAACAGCCTCAAACGGAGGCCGGTCTCCACAGGTGGCGGCCTTCAGCAGCACAATAAACAACATACATGCATGCAGTCTAAATCCTGAACAATTGTTCATGTATAGTCTTCACAATAGCCCATGTGCATTATTATCATCATAATGCTTAAACTACTTCCGTTGGGTCTGAAAGTGAAATAATAGATGAATCTCAAGGTGATCATGCCAGAGTTATATTTCACTCTGAAACAAAGGAAAGGAATTACTATACAGTTGATTGTACAGATTCTGATTAATCTATCACACCAATGAGTGACCACATATTATGAATGGATGAATAAATAAAATGTAACAAAAAAAGCTTTTCATAATAAAAATATAATTTATAAAAAAGGTATTAATATAGATAATATAATATAATTACTTTTTCCCGTTTGTGGGTTGAAAGTGATCTGGATTATGCTTTTGTATTAAATAATTATAGTTAAAGCAATATTATTCTAAAATAGTTATTTTTTTAACGATAACCTAAAAAAAAATAAATTTAAAAATATACACACTTTTGATATTTAAAATATAATATTATATTTCTTTGGATTTTTGGGTGTAATGGGATTACCATTGATTTAGATGAAATGAATTTACCACAAAGGTTTATTTTAGTCTATAAATAATTTATTTAAAAAATAATAATATAAAAAAGTACATTATTTTATATTAATAAAAAGATATAAATTCACTACTATTTCATATTATTCGTTAATTAAATAAATGCATTAATAATATACTATAATTACTATAATATAATATAATTATAATAAACAGTGTAGTAGAGTATAGCTAAAATACCTGGACATTTTGTGAGATTCACATTAAGTTGACCCAAAGCATTAGTTTGTATGAATTTGCAGAGCAACCTTTCACTTGTTCTCTAATGAAATCATCCATGCAAAGATGAAGGAATCATATAGCACAGGTCTTGCCACTGAGGCCAGAGGATGCTGGGCAGTCTCTGACCCACTGACATACATCTTACACCCTCTGCACATCCATCTGCTTTTGAGACTCCGCTGGAGACACTAATGCCACAGTGCCAGCTCCTCTAAATCACAGGAGGGAGAAAGTGTGTGTGTGTGTGCATGAGGATGCATTGCTCAACTAGCTTAATATTTACTCTCTCTGTCCCAGCGTCCGTAACATTATTCAGCACAAACAACACACACACACACACAACCAAACACACACACACAAACACACACACACACACACACAACACACCACACACACACACAGGTTTGTTTTTAATGGGGACTCTCCATAGGCGTAATGTTTTTATACTGTACAGACCGTATATTCTATTGCCATACACCAACCATACCCCTAAACCCACCCCTTACAGGAAACTTTCTGCATTTTTAAATAAAAAAAAAACTCATTCTGAATTATTTAAGCCTTTTGAATTACGGGGACACTGAAAATGTTCTCATAAATCACCTTCTCGTTGTAATACCTCTGTCATAAACCATGTTATTATACAAATTTGTGTATAAACCACATAAATATACACACACACACACACACCACATGGCTGCTTCCATGTTGTCACTGTTCCCCAATGTCACATAGCAGGAGCTGTTAACATTCAGACGGAAATGAAAACACCTTGCTCTCTCATAGTTCTGACTAGTTCACTACTAGCATTCTCTTCACTGCAATGTGCAAGTGTACATCTCTAAATGGGTCATGCAATGAAAAAAACAGGATTTCTTGCTTTTTTGAGCTTGATGCACTATGGAGAGCTACAATTAGTTTTTTTTTTTTTTTTTTTTTTTTTACATAAAGAAGTCTTAAAGGCACAGCTGAGCATATTTCTCTCCTGATTCAGACGAGATTACTTTTTAAAGCAATATTATCAATAGAAGACAAAGTGTTTCCGCAAAGCAAAGGTTTGCAGTTAAAATTGTCTTAATGATGGATTAGTTTCTTACAAACACGCACCTTTTCACTTCATGCGATGTTAACTGATGGACTGGAGTGGCTGTGGGTGTGGATTAATGGGAATTATGTGAGTTTTATCAGCTGTTTGGACTCATTCTGACGGCACCCATTCACTGCAGAGGATCTTAAGCACGTTAATATCTCACTATTTTCATTGGTAAACAGCCTAATTTTCTTTTAATTTCCATCCCTAAATTCCTGTAGTTACACCACAGCTTGCTGAAATACTCAAGCTAATTATGACTCAAATCTGCTCTCATGAACCGAATCTGCTCTCATTATCTGCTACCGGAGCATAAATTATGTAAATGTGTGGCTGAGGAGAGAATTGATTGGAACTAATTGATTGAGTGGCGCTAATCTGAGATAATGTGCTGTCAGTCAATGTGAGTTTAACGTCACAGTTATGGCCGGACGTGAATCCAGTTGCCAAAACACAATCAGTCACTGACCCGCTTCTCCAGACCGACTCGATCACCGAAATAGATTCACATTATCGCAAAATTTGGGGAGACCAGGGATGGTAGTAACACTTTTAGCTTGAGCATCAGTAACTCAGTGGTTGTTTGTGCTATAGATCGCTCAAACTTTGATAAACGGTAGCCACATTTGTCTACTACAAATAAAACTCACTTGGACGTGTGCTGCATAATCACAGACTATGTGAGTTCATGTCAAATACAAAGAGTTCCATTGTGACAACCTACCCCACTACTGGAGTGAGTTGTAACACAGGCTGTGGATAGATGTCAATGCAAGCACTTTATTGTTAAGAATAATAAAGTTCTTTTAGGACTTTAAAATTAGCACAAAAATAATTGCTGTGTGTGTATGATGGAAACACATTTACTACATAAATGCCTTGATGCACAACAAAAACCTAACATGACTTTGCCTCAACAGAGGATGTGATCAATAACTGGAATCATTATAGCGGCTGGTTGTAACATTTTTATTGAACTGTTACAACTATCCTCACCCCAAGCAACCATAGCATAGCTGACTGTTTTAGCATGTGGGTTTGAAGTTAGCATGAATGCAAGCTATCAAATTAAACTAGAGAAACAGCTACTTCTGTCAGGACCACTATCGTCAAAATGATAGATACTTAGCATAAAGTTTGGTTTGGCGGTATGGTTCTGTTCTGGGCAAAAAAACTCCCTGCCCATCCGTGCAGCCTGTCATGAATGAGCAGGGAGAGCAGCAATAATAACCCCCCTAGGGTTAACAGAACTGAACAAGGCAGATATCATTAATGTACTTAATGATATTTAAGTGTAACACTTTATTCAAGACAAAGGAGTCTGATTAGCAAGGAATATCAGAAAGCCAAGTCCTGACTGTGGCGAAAGGAGGAGCTGGGGATGGCAAGCAAGGGAGCAAGCTGAAAAGCTGCTGAATAATACTGAATAGAGCTTTATATAGGAATACCGCGATAGGTGTCGTATTCCTATAGGTAGATGTGATCAGCTGAGAATCAGCTGATGCAAGCTTGACTCACGTGACCTGCCAGAACTAACGCTAACACTTAATTTTTAGGTTATGTAAGTCAAATAATTGTACCTACAACACAATGATTGCTAGGCAAAAAAAAATCTTAATGAAAATAATTACTTTCTTTCCTAAAAATCAGTTTTTGGTCATAAAATGTACAATGATGCTCCCAGTCACATGCCACTTTTCCTGTAACCTCAAAAAAGCGATGGGAGTGTATGATATTGATGACATCTCCACAGCTCTTTTCTGACTTGTCAAACTAACTGTGCTACAACACTCCCCTCCATCTTCAGGAGTTGAATAAACCCAGCGCTTTCATGGTAATGTGGCTGTACGTCGCTTTCTGAGTAGCAGGTGTCAGAGATGAGCATGGAGATGATCATATCGGATCAGACTAATAAAAGTAACAGGCTTTATCCCAGATGATGTATGATGATTTATACGCATACCGACACTCACTCGATTCATGTTCTCCCACTCTTTATGACTTTCAAATTCAGACGGCCTCTCTCTCCATATAACGACAGCGATGGAAAAGGAAAATAGATTTTAAAGCTGAACTGAGGTGACATCAACGATATTTCCCACAGAATAAAAGGGTTTCAAAGCCATATTTACTTGAGAGATCATCCCTCTAAACCTTCCTGGGTTATTTAATCTATTTGGCTGAAGCTCATGAAAATATGTACAGTTCATATTTCAACTCAAAATCAAAAGAAAAAATATAGAAATTATAGAATGCATACATCAATATTAAAGATAAAACAGTTAATCAGTAGTTAAATAATATAATAGTTAAAACTAAATTATTAATATAATTTCATACTACTACTACTAATTAATGACACTAATAATATGACATTTTCATGACAATTAAATTATTGATCAATTAATTAAACGGATTGACTTAACTAAATATCTTTGTAATTCAATGGTGATTTTCATTATCATTTTTATTAAAAAATACTGTAATACATAAACTAAAGGCAGAGTAACGGAAACCTTCACGATCATGTAAATATAACAGTTTTAATAATTTAATTATTTTTCTATGCATACAGTAATAGTTTTTTTGCATAAAACATTAATAATAATATTGCAATTTATTTGTAATGTGCTTTTCTAAACCCAAAGCACTACATTGAAATACAAACATAATATATAATAATAACATGCATTACAAGACCACAATATTTACCAGTTATATATATTATAGATATATATCTATATCTATATATATTCAAAAGGAAACAATAGATATTAATAATGTGACATTTTCAAGACAATTAAAGTCCTATTAAAATTAAATTACCATAATGCATCTGGACATTTTACTAATTGACTTAAGAAAAATGCAATTGTAGAGTTTTTTTTTTCTGTGGTTGATTCATTATTTAATTCGGTTAGAAATACTGTAATATAAAGGCAGTACAACGAATACTGATATGTAAATACTTTACAGTTTAAATTATTTCATTACAGTAATGAGTTTTTTTGCATTATACAGTAATGTGATTTTGCAGGTGAAAAATTGCTTAATGTCCACCAATAGTGTCACAATGTAGAAACAAATCTTTACAGGCTTCATTTACCCCAATCAAAACATAATTTCAGTCTTTCTTTTGATTTTAGGGTGAAATATGACTCAAATATTTTACAGTCGATATATCTGGGGACTGATGGCCTTGCAAAAAAACCCAAAAAAAACAGTGACTCTCTCTCTCTCTCACCCACACACACACACACAACCACACACAACACACCACACACACACACACACACACAGTTTCCTGGCAACTTCCTGTAAAGCGATGAATCATCACAGTGGGCGACTAGAAGCCCATCCTCCCTCAGCAGCAGCCCTTGTTTTCTGTATTTATGATCTTCATTCTATCTGTACTTGCCATTTTTTTGTTGTTTTCTCTTATTTTCTCTATTCTTGTCTGAACTGGTCATATTGTTGCAACATGACAACTGCATATTCTCTCTGGTTCACCCGGCAACAAGCATCTGTGCTCCTCGACTCAGCTTATTAACCACTAAGATGACTTTAGCATCACAGCACCCCAGCTTTACCTAAGTAGCCTTTTATAGAGATGTGATGAGCGCACATAGGGCTTTCATTTCAACCTGAAAGGAACTCTGGGATGGCAAAGTCAAGGGGAGATGTTTCGGTTACTATGGCAATGGCAGGAAATGAATGGATCGTGTCCTTTTGAAGAACAGAGAGGCGAGCAGGAAATTTCCATTCGCGAGCAATTACGGCGATGGCTGAAACACGCCCAGGAGAGGCCAGTAACCTCACTCCAGGAGAAAGGACTTTAACACGTTAACGTTAATGCAGAAACCTCCTGTCCTCATTTCAAATTGAGCAGAAAATCACCGCTGATGGGAGGTTTGAGGGGTCGTGCGATCACGCTTCACTACCATCCCAATGTCAGTGTGTTTTCTTCAGAAGTACAGACCTAGTGCTTCTACCTGTTAAAAGTGTCTGATTTTGTGTTTACGATATTCGGATTCACGACATAAGGTGCTTGTTGTTTTCTTTTTCTTTATTGTTGTATTTGACAAAAATTAGCAAGGTATATCACAACCCCAACTACAAATCACACACACACACACACACACACACACACAAACGCTGTGGTTATGCTGGGTAGATTACTTGCAAATTGTAGTCTGTTACAGAGTACATATTACATAACAATTGTAGTTAGTTACTGAATTTATTAGATTATTCATTTTAGGTGATGTATTACAACTGCTTTTAGATTACTTTTGACCTACCTTGTTAATTCCATAGATTTGACTGAGATTATTGTTTATCATTTTGATATATTAAAAAAGAGAGACAGAAAATATATTCCATTCTTTGAAGTGTATTAAATACATGAAGTGTATTAAATATCATATTACAACAGGGTTTCAAGACTGGATAGAGGAAAAAGAAGAATTAGGGAGAATCCATAAATTATGAGTAATTTACTGCCACGTAATCATGTAATCCATAAAAAAGTAACTGTAATCTGCGTATTTTAAAATGTAATATAATCTATCATTACAAGTACTACTTTTGAAATGTGATTACATTAATCATGTAATCCGTTACTATCAGTATAATATAATATATATATATTATAATATATTATAAAATATAATATCTATATATATATTGTATATATATGAAAACCGGAGACACCAACTGGTCGTTTGGATGCTGATCTTCCTTATTCTTTTGTTGTTGCGTATTTGCTCATCCAGCAGTCAAACGTATCCGTCATTTCCTCCTTATCTGACCTCCGCGTGGGCAGCTGGCCGCCTGGCAATGGCACGTGTCTTGAGAAAGAGGTGATGTGGTCTTTTACATCCCACTCGTGTGAAGAGCCACAGAGCAGGCATTGTTTCACGCCTGGCATGTGATTTCAACAATGATGCACATTTGCCACCTCTGTTTGTCCTCCCATTGAGCAGACTGCCTCTGTAAATGCCACTAAAAGTATAAGAAAAGGTTTCAAAAGGTTTTTTTTGAAGTGATACCATAGAAGAACCATTTTGGTTCCTCAAAGAACCTTTGAGTGAACCGTTCTAAAAAGGAACCACTTTTTCTTAGTGTGAAGAACATTTAAAAATCTAATGAAACTAAAGAACCTTGAAAGATTCCATGGATGTTAAAGGTTCTTCATGGAACCACCAATGGCAATAAATAACCTTATTATAAAGAGTGTAGGACAGAAAATTTAGCAGAGCATGAGACATATGTGCACAGAACACCAGCTGACACCCCTGCAGCCCAGATACGCTGTCTAACCCAGTGAAAGCTGAGATGGAGAAATCACAAAGCAACAGAGAAAGAGAGAAACGAACACACCGCCCCCGCAAACCAGTAGCGTGGCATGGCCAGAGCTTCAGAAGGGTCTCTGTGGCACAAATGCTTATACAGTGGGAACAATGAGTGCTCTGTGGACGGCTCTCAGCTGGTGCATTGTATTCCATCTCTCTCGTGTTTCCCCGTCTCAGCAGGCTTCACTCTTCTGGGAGGAGGAGGAGGAGGTCCGGCTCTCAGATGATCTCCAGGGACTCCGATCTGAGGCTTGATAAGCATGTGACTTCTCAATTCTGTTTGACTGAACTGCTTGGATATCGCCCAAGCGAGCGGCCTCTCTTCGCCCTGATACCCAACAGGAGCAGTTATTTGAGAGAGAAGTCTAAGGCTGTCTGATCTGATGAGCTGGTTCAACATCAACCTTGCGGGAGATGAGCGCTGTTTCATCCTGAAACGTAATGCAAAAATAATGCAATGAAACGGCTTCACATAAACAGAATTTAGATCCGGACTAACAAAACAAAACTAGCACAATCCCACTAGAGGCTGTGTGTTCACATGTAATGTTCAGTAACAAATATCACATATTTTAAAGAACACTGTTAAAAATGATAGGATCAGTAAGTCAATGGCAATGTTTTTCCATTAATTTGAACTCAACAAAATAATTTAACCACTTTGCATAGTGTATATTTATTTCTATCCTTTCTGATCTTTCTAGTCTATCTGTTATTATGGCACTATATTGAACTGCAACCATTGCAATTCATTTTTTGTGATTTATGTTTGTTGCTGTACCGCCTCAATTTCCCTCAGGAGATTAATGAAGTACCATCCCATTCTATCCTACAATAAATTGCTGATTTTTAAAAAGCACATCATAAAAGTCAGACAATGCATAAACCATGTTTACTTATGATTTTAAACTTATATAGTTTACTTATACAGTCTTAATATGACTGTCTTTATGTGCGAGTCACCCACTGAATCAATGATTGAATAAGTCAATTATTGAATTAATCACAACTGATTCATTCAGAATGACAACTAAACAAGTGCCCGTCTTTATTATAAGTCATTGAATCATTCATTCAACCCATTCATTCAAAAACACAGATTCATTCATCAACAAAACAAATAACTGTCTTTATGAGCAAGATCAATTTATGTCTTAATTGATTCACTGAATCAATGATTCAACCGATCTGTTTAGTACTCAAAAAAGTATAGTAGTATGATATTCATAATTCAGCTTGTCATTGAATGAGTGAGTCTCTGAATCTCTCACAGCTGATTCATTCAAAAACACAGATTCATGAAGGAACGAAATGAATGACTTTGTTTACGAATGAGTCATTGAATCTAATTTCAGATCTCACTGATTCATTAATGAATGATAAACAAACGCCTGTTTATGATTGAGTCGCTGTATCATTCATTCAACCCATTTGTTCTAAAACACTGATTCATTCATCAACAAAACAATGAATTGTCTTTATAAGTGAGTCATTGCTCATTCACAACTAATTTGTTCGAAACACTGATTCATTAAGGAACTAAACAAATGCTTGTCTTTATGAACAAGCCATTGAATCATTGATTCAGCTGATTTATTCAAAATCACTGCTAAATTAAGGAACAGAGTTATGAGTTATTGGCTGAATTAGGAATAGAAAACTAGCATAATACTACTTATACCTTTTGTGTCCAATATGGCAGAAAAAGTAAAAGTAGTATGATACTCATAATTCAGCCTGTCTTTATGATTTATGATTATGATTTATTAAGGAATAAAACAAATGCCTTTGTTTATGAGTGTGTCATTGAATCAATCATTTAAGCCATTTGTTCAAAAACACTGATTCATTCAACAACAAATTACCCCATGAATTACTCACCCTCAAGCCATACGCCTACGTCCTGCGTCATCCGCTGGAACTAAACAACTGCTTGTCTTTATGAGCGAGCCATTGAATCATTGATTCATCTGATTCATCTGATTCATTCAAAAACACTGATTAATTAGGGAACAAAACAAGTGACTGGCTGAATTCTGAATAGCAAACTAGCATGTGTTTGTGTCATATAAAGAAATGGCAAAAATAGTAAACATTACTTGGTAGTATTCAGCCTGTCTTTATGAGTGAGTCACTGAATCATTCTCTTTATCTGTTTTAAATCTGTTTTAAAGTCAGAACTTTCCATGATATAATATTAATCTTAAAGAAAACTCAACATAATGTTGCAGGCTTTTAAATGGATTAAAATTTCACAGCCAACCTCTGTGCTAACACACACACACACACACACACACACAGATGTGTCACCCCTAGGGCGGTTTTCTTGGAAGCGGCTTAAGGCTAGAGAGGGCGGTAGAGGAAGTGTGTGTTTGCTCGAACATGTGTGTGTTGTGAGTTAGTGGCAGCAGGCTAATTCATCACAGGGGGCTTTAAATGGAGTCCCATTACCACCTGCTTTCCTCCAGACTGACACTCTCCTGCTCTCACAGAAGATACTGGGTCAGAGCATCTATGAGGAGAATCCTCATTAAAAATAGATAAGCAGGATTTTTCTCTAGCCTGGCACTAGAAATCCAAATTTATTTATCTCAACCTCAGGTATGCTGAATTCTCAACAATTAGAATAATCCATGAGAAGGGAGAAAACAAAAAGTGGGTGAAAATGAGGATGGCATTCTGTAGATAAGAGACCCAGGAGATTGCAAACGTACAGGTGCTGAGCTGAAACTTATTCAAGAACTTCTCGTCACAGGACAATGAGCGCCCACTGAACGCCACTGAAACGGGTTCTTTATATCACCAGACATCACAAAGAGCATGAAAGTCTGTGAAACTAGGAGTCTTGATTTTAAAAGAGATGTGAAACACAATGGGAACTATATTTAGAGCCCTTGATAAACCAGTAACACATATCTTCCTCCGCTTTCAAAGGTTGTCTTGGAAACTGCCGCATGTATAAGACAGATAACTTCACCGTCAAGGAAAAAGTTGGGTGTAATTTTAACGCTTTTAGCTGCGCAGCAGTTTCCGCAGCAGTGCTATGGTGCAAGAAATGTCAGGCGTACTGTACTCCGGGCCAAAGCGGTTCATTGTGCTGACATTTGCCAGAATCTGAGACACTCTGTGACATTTCTTTTCAGAGACATACTGTCAGTCACTGTCGAAAATATCCTGCTCTGGAAATATTCAAATATGAGCTCAGGACCAACTTTCACAGGCTGTAAGTAACGAACAAAGACTCAGGTCGTGATCCTGAAGGATTAATGGATTAGAAACCACTTATCTTAATGACTTTTAGCAAATGAAGTAGCATCCAATGTCATGTCAGGCACAGTTCACAGGTTAGTAATTTTTTTGCGAGTGCAAAACTCGCTGTCATGATGCTGGGGAGTTGTGGGTGGTTGCCATGGCGATGCGGAGCCGTATCTAAGGTGCTCTGAGTCATTGTAACAGACTGCTATGTGATGCTGTGGGTGGACGCTTTGGCCCGAGTCAAAAGAGCCCACCTCAAGAATTTATGATGTTCTTGTCTCTATATGGCTTTATCAATACTTTTATGAAGTCTGTCCTTAAAGGAATAATTTTACCCCAAAATAAAAATTTGCTGAAAATGTACTCACCCTCAGACCATCCACGATGTGAGTTGATGAGTTTGTTTCTTCATAAGATTTGGAGAAATGTAGCGTTCCATCACTTCAGCAATGGATCCTCTGCAGTGAATGGGTGCCGT
This sequence comes from Sinocyclocheilus anophthalmus, assembly GCA_018155175.1. Taxonomy (NCBI): domain Eukaryota; kingdom Metazoa; phylum Chordata; class Actinopteri; order Cypriniformes; family Cyprinidae; genus Sinocyclocheilus; species Sinocyclocheilus anophthalmus. The sequence continues at coordinate 70,625 of JADLZN010011356.1, read as the reverse complement.
CAGAATGAGAGTCCAAACAGATGAGAAAAACATCACAAATAATCCACAAGTAATTAACGTCTTGTGAAGTGAAAAGCTGCTCTAAAAAGAATAAAAATCAACATGCCTGAGGAAAAAGTGACTGATGATTACTGATATTACTGAATATGAAATGGCAAATCTATTTTTTTTTAAACCATCTGGATGAACTGGTTTATTACTATCACATTCTAAGAGAGAGAGAGAGTTTGATTATTGGCTTAGTTTGTGGTAAAAAATAAGCTTGCTACTGGAAAAGCGGCAGTATTTTTAAATCAGCTGTGCTACTGTCATGCAACTGAAAAACGTATTTAGTAGCCTTGCTAATTTTAGTTAGTTACTCCCCAAACATCAGTGTGTGTATGTAGACTGCGGGTTATACAAGCTGCGGCTGTCGTGACACAGGCTGGTGGGATGCGTCTGCAGGTTGTGGGAACTTTAAATAGACTGTTGTTAAAATCACACAGTGATGTGAAGCAACAAGCTGTCAATGTGGCCCACTTTCATTTACTCCATTGGATGTGATGCATTTTCACATCGCATTCCTCTTTCTCAATACACCTATATTCGTTGCTGCCCCGAAGGCTTCGGGACCGCCGTAACAATGCCATTAGTTTTCCATCAGCTCCCATATCTGGAGGTATTTTCTGCCGCAGTGGGCTGAGAAATTGTCAAACATCCACGTAATTTAAAGAGGAGGATTACAATACCTGCGTTACTCACAAAACCACACCGATGAGCCTTAGCCAATAGACGAGGGCCATAAACTCCTCACGTTTAGCGCTCGCTATCAAACACAATCAATATCTCATTGTTTGGGAGCTTAATACATCTGTAATGTATTACAGATTACAAAATTAAGGCCAAGTATCAGGTCTGGATTTGAGCCAGTCTGCCATGAGCTTGAATTAATGTTCTTCAGATGCAGATGAAACTAACTTTGGCTGCTACAGCTCTGGATGGCGGGTATGAGAAAGGTTTTGTGCCATTACAATGGCAGTGTACATTTGGAATTGACACAGTGATGGCGAACGAGAGTGGCTGCCCGTCGCAGTCAGTGGCGGTTAATTGCGGTGAATGATTACTGTTGACTGCATGATGCAATTAGCAGCTCGGTGTAAAAAAACACACTGAAAATGTGTCTGATTCAAAGGCATCAAGTCAAATTATTTCAAATGGAAATTTTTACTTTTTAATGCAATCAGGGTGCATTAGTGTTGTTTGCCAAGGCGAGCATCAAGTTGAGCATTTCTGTAGCTCAAACATTAGAGTATTGTGCTCGCAACACTGATGTCATGGGTTTGATTCTCAGGAAATGCATGAACTAATAAGTGCAATTTAAGTGGCTTTGGATAAAAATGTTTGCCAAATGCATAAATGCAATGCAAAATGCAAAAAACTAGTAAACTACACAGCAAAAATTAATTAGTATTTTTGTCTTGTCTTAAACTAAAAAATAATTTAAAAAATGAAATTATTTTCACTCAGAAAACTGCTAGTAAGTTTCACAAATACTTCAATGCAACAGCAAATAACACATTGAATAAAATGTGAAATTTTCAAGTAGAAAGACGTAAAGACAAAACTGTATTTTCTTGAGTACACTTGTGCTTTCTTAGAAAATACAATTCCAGATATTTTGGCAGATATTTTTCATCCATAAATGCAATGCAAATTTCAAGCAACTATTACACTCGAAACTATAACAGTTCCTTGAAATTTGCATTGCATTTATGCATGAAAAATATCAGCCAATAAAGTAAGAAAAATAAACTTAATTTAGAGGAAAAACAAGATTATCTTTCATACCCTATTGGCAGACATGCTCCTAATTTTAAGCAAAAACTAACTTAAAATTTCATACATTTTTCAGAAAACAAGACTATTACAATATATTATGTAATTTCGCTTCTCAAATGAATGTATCTTGACTCAAGAATGTTTTGATATTTTACTGAAAAACTAGACAAAAATACACTTTTTTGCAGTGTACACTTTGATGCATAATTTATCCTACAGAATTTGTGCTGCATATATGAATGATGCCTTACAGTCGTACAGTTGGTTGTGGAGAGATGTGCTAATGCTTTGCTTGAATTAATAATAGGCACACAAATCTTAAAAATATCAGCAAAGCACCATAAAACACCCACAACATCATACAGTCATTTTTGCATGGGCAGACGCACCTCACATTTTCCTTAGAAAATCAAGTTAATGTGATCAGCATTTTAAATTTAAAGTGAAAAAACAATGTCATAAATGTTCATTTAAACCGACAGCACAAAACGATCCCCTGAGACTGATACCAAACACCATGACCTCCAGGGCAGGGAGTCTGTCAATCGTGTTAAACTCCACCCACGTCTTCTCTAGTCGCCATGGCGATTCCCACTGCTCATTAAGACTACTCAATTAAAGAGAGAGCAGCAGGTGTTTCCTCAGGAGCCATCCAGAGTCTGATTATCCCAACCTTTCCCGGCAGAAAGGGCCTGCAGAGATGGAGCTGTATCCGACAGAGAGGAACGACACAACAAACGCCCTAATCCTCACACACTCCACGGGAACACAGAAGCCTGGAAGATCTCAAGATAAACTGGCACCTGCTTCACAAACAACAGAAGCACACCTAAGAGCCAAAGACAAGAATAGCCATCAGGGTAATGTCTAACTAATCTACAGGATGCAGTTGGTTTAAAAAAAAAAGCTTCACATGGCTTTAATCATTGAAAAATGAAATTTGCTGAAAATGTAGTCCTCCTCAGGCCATCCAAGATGTAGATGAGTTTGTTTCTTCATCAAATTTGGAGAATTGTAGCATTATATCATTTACTCACCAATGGATCCTCTGTAGTGAATGGGTGCCGTCAGAATGAGAGTCCAAACAGCTGATAAAAACATCACAATAATCCACACCACTCCAGTCCATCAGTTAACAAAAAAGCGATGTGCTTATAAGAAAGAAATCCATCATGAAGTTGTTTTAACTTTAAACTGTATATAAAATGAACTTGGCAAAAGAACAAGCATCGTCTTTTTCTCTACTGTCTCTTTTATCCGTATCTCCAGCCATGAGAGAAAGGTGTGTGCCAAAAACCATGGCTAGAGGTCAATGGCAATGAGTCATTCTTACAATAACAGAGAAACAGTAATCAGAAAGAATTGATATATGGAAACCCCCCAAGAATTCATCCTGTAAGAAATAACATGAACTAGACCAACCGTCAACCAACATCCTCATTAACCTAGATGAGCCATGGAGGAGAAAAATGACTCTTGAAGGACGACTACTGCATTTTTTATTCCACCTATTCCAGTGGAAACCGTGATGCACTTAAACTGGAACTGCATGCTCTGCAGCCATTCAAGCATTCAGTTCCAGCACTGACGCAGAAATGAAGACAATCATAAAAGAAGAGCCACTCGTTCCCTCAGGAGGACTTTCATAGGGTCACTACGACAAAGACTGAACAAGAATCAAGCACATTTCAGTACTGCAGTGGATAAACTGGTCATTAAATAATCTTTGTTTTGCTTTTTTGTCTTAATTTAAAGCAATTAAAGAGAGAACATTTTGAAAAACAGATTTGCGGGTGAAATATAATACATTTAATAATAATAAATTTAATAAAACCTAATTTAATAAAACATACATATATGACATGAGAACAGAAAGAACATTTAAATAAGTGAGACTAAAGAAAAAAACAATGAAAAAAGAAATTTCATAATGTGGTATACATCTGGAACAGAAGATTTATGTACAGATTTGTGCATTATTTACTGTATAAACAGCTGTATAAATAAACATATGTATAAGTATTTACATAATACTTGAGAGAGAGGCAATAATTAGTTATTAAGAAATGAGTTAAGGAAATCAGGTTGTGATTTCTGTGTTAGCTATTTAGGCTGGAGATGGCATGGGGGAAAAACTGTTTTTATGCCTAGATGTTCTGCACAGAGATCTGTAGCGTCTGCCTGAGTGGAGACGTGCAAGCAGGTTGTGTCCGGGGTGACAGGGGTCTGTGATGATGTTACCTGAGTTGTACAAGACTGACGGTTGGGAGGGGCACAACAGTTCGTTGCAGTCTTCTTATATCTGATTTGCTGGCTGACCCAAACCAGACAGTTACAGAAGTGCACAGAACTGACTCAATAACAGCTGAGTAAAACTGAGTCATCTGCGCCTGTGGCAGGTTGAACTTTTTCATTTGATGAAGGAAGTACAAGCTCTGCTGAGCCTTTTTCACAATGGAGACAATGTGATTGTCCCACTTCAGGTCCTGTGGGATGGTAATGCCCAGAAATCTGAATGACTCCACTGTTGCTACAGTGCTGTTCATGATGGTGAGTGGTTGGAGTTTGACAGAACCGTGGTTTGTCTTATCAAAGCAAATAAAGATATGTCTTTCGTAACATTTGGCATGCATGCATATCTCTTTAAGCCATCGAGAAAGTTTATGACAAACTAGCACCACATATCTTCAGTACATTTTACAGATTTTGTGGAGGTTTCGATTCACTGGATCAGATCCTGTTTGTGCTCTTATAAATAAACACGGGAAAACTGGCTCCCTCCTCCACACAGCTCCACATGCCCGAACCCACACAGCCGAGAAATCGGTGAAATATTCATCCCCGCTATTTCTTTCACTTGAATTATGCATTTCTCACTGTGAAGCTGGACACTGGTGTTTCTGTTCTTTAAAACTGGCTTTGAACATGTCTATAAAAATGTATGAATGAATCCTGATCGATGGGGAACTTTATGTCCAATGAAAGACGACCTATAACACAATCTGATTTCCTCTATTAAAGCAATATTTAATACAAGTTCAATTCTATGGTTTGAAAATAAAAATCATGTATACAGTAATGATCTTACAATGGAAGTATGTTACAGCGCTTATATTAATTCTTCCGTTCAAAAATCTGTAAAATGTCAAAATCCTCCTTTGAGTGTTGGACTGCTGTTCCAGGAACAGTGCTGTTATTGGTAACTAAAACTACAAATAAAATCATGCTTGTTAATTGAAGCTGAAATAAAATAAAATGGAAATATTAGATGAAAAACATCCAACAATTAGGCAACTTGGCAACTAACTAAAATGAGTTGAAGAACTAAAATAACTAAAAATAAAAAGGAATTAAGCTACATAAAAATATTTTAAATTCCTAAAACCCAATAAAATGACAAAAGCACATAACAAAATGACATAAAATATAAAATAAAAGCTAATTCTACAATAGCGTATAAATAATACTATACAAAACATTTGGGATGTTTTGAAAGTAGAAATGTGCAGTTAAAGTGTTGAACATTACTTTTCCATAAAAACATTTTATTTTAGGTATAAATGTCCTTTTAGTGGTAGGACTACTGTTTTCGGATGCATTGTTTATTGTTAAAACAAAAATTGTAAAAAAAAAAAAACTTCATGTTTTGGTAATGAAATATAAAGCGAATAACACTAACATTATATGAAAAGAAAAAGAAAAAAAAAAATCTTAATGGAAATTAGAAAGGGTGCTTGGCAGCTAACTGAAAGTTATAAAATAAAAGAAATAATACTAGAATAAAATCAATATTTATAATATAAAAATTATTAAAATTCTAAAAAACATTAAACCTACATATACAGAACTTATAGCTATATTCTATATATAAAAAAGAAAAAAATAAAATTCAACGAAAAATGAAACTGAAAATATGAAATAAAAGCTAATACTATAGCAAAATAAATAATACTAAAACAACACTTTCTAGGCAGCATAATGCCATTTAAGTTAATATTTCTCCAAGTAAATAATCCCTTTCTGATCTCTTTACTCTTATTTACTTTCGCATGACAGGAGTTAAAGTATTGCGTATAACTTTGTCTTTGCACAAACAAGGATAGTATGTGATTATTTCCCTCTAATTTCATATTATACAGAGTGTTAAATATTGTGGCAATATTTGAGCTTTTTGCCTACACTTTTGGTTATATATACACGATTAAACACTTTTTAAATGTATTAAATCTAAAAAGAAGGTATTTGCTCATAGTAACAAATCAAATGTGTTGTCTCTGTGTTAATTGACAAAGATGCTGTTAATAAAACCTACCTTGTTTTCTGTAGCTCACCGGCGCTAACAGCATCCGCTCAATTCTCAAGAACGCACTAAATACATCTGCCAAACGTGAATGAAAATATGCATTTATATTCATTCAAATATTTCACTTACAAACAACGGTCTGTGAAAAATCACTGGCGCAAACAGAATACTAAAGTTCTGCTTTCATAATAAGAGAAGCGATTCTCTACATCCTATCCTAACAGTGATGGGAAGAGAATAGCTGTCTCCTGTGCTCTCAGGCCCATCAAACCTCCACGCTACCGACCGAACGCATTACCATGAAGACTGCAGACATCCACTGCAACCTAACAAGGTCTGGGGGCAAGTTATTCCTGGCAGTTTCTCAAAAACTAACCTCATTAAAAGAGACAAAACACACCTGTTCCTCTCGGACAGGGCTGGAATAAAGCCATAAGGAGCCCTGGAAGACAACAGCATCCCCTCCACAGCTGTAGAGCTTCATAACTCGCTTTAGCTCTGCTGTTATTATTGGAGCATCTGAAAGGAGAGCAGGATTCAGGAGAACAGGGTTTTACAATAGCCACCGGCCGCAGGAGGGTTTGACTGAGACACGTCATGCTGCTCCTCCACAGTTACCAGCCAAATATGGCAGATCAATCTCTCAATCTCTGACGGGAAGACATGAGCACAGAAATCTGTCACAGAACAAAGGGCATCAATGAAAAGAGTCCGCATCCCATGAAACCTATCAGGAACATTTCATATTAATCATATTTTATCATTATTTCTAGTTCTTTTCTACAAAATTGGCAAAAAGATTCCTAACTTTTAATTTTAAATGATTTTTTAATTTAGTTTAATAAACCAATTTTTAAAATAATTCAGTTTATAAGTCAGTTTAAAGTTGATTATACTTAACAATTTAAGGCAGCAACTGAACTTAAGTTTAAGTTAAAATAGATAAGATAAATATTTTTTTTTACAGAGTTCGACATAAATCCATTGGTAAAAATGAACTTTAGGTTATAAGTAACTGCCAAAAGTTATTTAAATGCATAATTTCTGATAAATTCAAATCATTTTCATAAAAAATTATGTAGAGCTCAAACACTTTAAAATATTTGTCAAAATGATTATAAATTACTACATATGCCATTAAAATTTATTTTATTAATTCATCAAAAAGTGTGAGAAACCTTTTGTTTCCACTTCTGTCTTAAAATAATTTTATTAAAAATATCAAAGATGTTTATATTTTTGCTAGGAATTTCATTCATTCATTGCGTATTTAAAATAATGCGTGGCAGTTACTTGAAATAAAAATATCCTATGTAAATTACAATTTTATCCAATTGATTTTTATTGAAAATATTGTCTTATGTCACGGGAAAATATGTCGTCATAGTCATATTTTAAAAATAAATATGTGATGTTTTGCATAATTAAAATGAAGAATAAATTATTTGTAGCTTGATTTTTAAATCAAAATGAATAATAATAATAATCAAAAAAAACTTTATCTGAGCATCTTTGATCAGACTGACACAGAAACATTGGCTCAACCAATGGTGTGAGTTTGGGGCGGGACTATTTGTTTGTTCAACCAATGGCAGGTGGGGAAGTCTAGGAAATTCTTATTTTAAAAATTCCATTAAACAAATAAGAATTTTAAATTCCAATTATTTGCTAAATTTACTAAAAATTTCTGAAAATTTGTTTCTATGCCAATTTTGTTCAGTTCAATGGCAAATTAGTTTTTATGCCGATTTATGCAAATTTAGGCTTAAATTAAATAAAAAGATCATTGTATTGCATTATTTGTACAGAAATGCAGTAATGAAAATCACTGTAAAAAAGACAGGAATAAAAGAAACAGAAAAGTAAGACAATGTACATATTAAAATAATGAAAATTTGTAGGGAAAATGTGCTTAATGGCCATAAATAATGTCACAATACAAAACATCTCAATGCTCCTAAAACAGACCGTCATTTTAATACAAAATCTCTTTTTTGGTGTCGTTTTGGGGCTAGCTGTGACCCAGACATGTTTTTTGTGAGATTTGCCCATTTTAGCAAGATTTGCAAATCTTCAAAGCTTTCCAGAATGATTTTTTCCCACATACGCAGTTGAGATAAAACACAAATTTTGGGAGTCTGATTACGCCGCAGCAAATCAAAGCGTGGTGTTTCTGCTGAAACATTTTCAAATGTAAATCGCCCGAACACAAATGTTCCTGTCTGTCACTATCTTCCCACAAAGTGTCCCAAAAATAGCAGATTGCTCCGTTTCTGACACCTCAAATATGCCAGATGCGTTTGAAAAACCAAAGAGCACCTCATCCAAGCTTGTGGCAGGGGAGTCCGCCATGTTTGGAGTAAGATCTCATCTGGGCCTGTTCAATGTGAAGCCTGACAGCTCATGCTTTTATGTGGATAAACAATTCCTCAGACATATCCCGGGACGGATGCGAGCCGCTGGCCTTGAATAATGCAAGGGAAAAAGAGTGTGACAGCTTAGAACAACATAGGAAATCTTTGTTGGAGACTTTAGTCTTATTATCTTTCTGAACACACAAAAGACGGTTCATGATTAGCACACGCTACAAAAGAAATGCACGCAACCACAGTGGCACTTTCATATATCAGTTTGCCGTTCTTCTACAAACGTGTTGTGTTTATTAAAGAGACATTTTGTTTCGGTTATATAAAAACGTTTAGAAACTGTTAACTAACGAGCATTGTGTGGGTGTTGACAGGTATAAGACACATACAGATGCTCTACAGACTTCAAGAACGATTCACAAGAATCACCTTCATCAAGAGAAAGGTCACGGCACGCAACACACAGCCATTTAGAAACATTAGAGAAATGTTACTTTCAAGAAATGCAGAAACACACCGTGCGACAGTAACACCGTGTCTACACCGGACGCGATCAACTAGACACATCCCTTTAGATCAAGTGAACTGTCTGCGCTGGAGCGATGTGATATGACTTTAGTTCAGCTAGTCTTTATTTTCAGTGTTAACACGATCATGGAAACCTGTAACACTGATTTTCAAGCCTGAAAAAGTTAGGGGTATTTTAAAAACAGAGAAGTAGTAATGGAAAATCATGGAAATTTCAATATTCAATATAAATTTCAATTTTAATATACATTAAATTAAATATCATGTAAAATTACATGGAAAATTTATTAAATTAAAATGATCAAAGAACATAAAAAATATGAAAAAATACAAATAAAGAAAATCTTGAATGTATTAAAAAATAAAAATGGATTTTTAAATATTTCAAATTGATTATAAGTTCCTGGAAACATCACTGAAAAATATCAGAAAAAAGTATGAAGCCTGTATTTTCCATTTCTGTTTTCAATACAATGATTTTATTAATAATATCAAATATGCTTATATTCTTGCTGTGAACTTCATTCATTCAAGTATTTAAATAAGTTTTGGCAGTTACTTGAAATAAAATAATAAAACCTATGTAAAAATAAAAGCTAAGAAACTAAAGCACAATATTAAAAAGTAAAGTAAAATAAAGTAAAATATTTAAAATGAAATTTTAATTAAATAAAAACTATGGGGAATATATTTATTTATTAACTGGATTCTTGTTGAAATTAATAGAATTTTACATTCAATTGATTTCTTTAATTTTACTTTTAGCCTGAAACCCTTCAAACCTACACGCGACTGGTCTGTGGTTAGTGAGCATCTTAATTTGATCAACGCTTCCAGTGTAGACAGACTCAGTTTGAAGCGGAGTGACTCGATGTCGATCGCCTCCAGTGTAGACGCGACGAAAGTGCGAAAACAGATTGGAGAGAAAGCTAAAGTGTTTGGCAGTGCAAAAAAACTGCAGAATTAAAGCAGTCACGAGTTCATTCATATATATCATTATAGACAATGATATTACTAATTCTAAACAATTATACAAAAAAGTCTTACATAATGTCAGTCTACTACCTTCATTTAAAAAGCACAACCGGTTGTGGTCAAGTATTTACACAGTAAGAAAAAGCATGTGCTTGTACTGTACATACAGTACACGTACAGCTCATGCACTGCATCCACACACGTACTCAGACAGTGGGATCCAGAGCGCTTAGTTTGGACATCCTCGGCTCATGTGCTGAACGTGCAGACAGCTCCATTCTCTGTCGGCACTCGTGCCCGTTGTCGTCGCCTGCGCTGTGTCGCCGAAGAGTGACTGCGATCACCCACGCGTCTTCACAACAGCAGCAGCGCACTCCAGTAAAGGCACGGCTAAGGGTCTGCAGATGCACAGCACACCACCGGCGTACCGGACGCGCGCCGGAACAGCACGCTGACTGAGCAGAATGCAAACATCGCCGTGTACTCTGCGGGACCCCTGCCGCCATGTACGCCGCAACCAGTTGCACACATTATCGGAACCACGCAATTGCCCGTATACATCGCCAGTGGCGACCACGGTGCAGGTTCATTTGCTTTCCAAGCGGATTTCTTCTTGTCTGCATCTGCGCAGCCCGCGGTCACACGAGGCTTGCCCGGGCGGTCGCACCGCGCATTCTGCCTCGCGGGTCCTGCAGAGCGTCGCAGGCAGAAGTAGCAACCGAATCACCACCAGAGACGTCGCACCTTCGTAGGTGCATGCCAGGACGTACAGCGTTCGGGAGTAAGTGGAGATTCGAATCCGGCACGTTCGACGCCGGGTCGCGATCTAGCGCCGTCGCCGTTGTTCACAGACACCGCTGGCGACACCAGGACTCGGGGATTGCAGGAGAGCGCCGATCCGATGACGTCCAGCTTTGCGCGGTGGAGTGCAGTTCTCGACATCTCGAGTACATCCTCGGACGATGGCGCGCACGCAACGGTCCGATGCAATGCGCACAGAGGGTGAATTGGTCCACGCAACCGCAAGACGCCACCTGAAATTAAAACCACAAACACAATATTTCAAAAAATATATTGGTTTAAAGTTTCAACCAAAAACACACAATCGTCAAAAAAGGTCATAAAGTCGTTGAAAATACTGATCTCACTACCAAACTGATGCTGGAACACAAAATTATACAAAGAAATACAAAAATATGAAAAAAACTGAAAAGATAGGATGAAAACTGTTTGCAGGCCTGGACAAATCTGGCCTGAAAAATCTGTAACAAAAATTCGGATAAAAGTTTTCTAAGTATAATTTTCTAATAATTTGATACCATTTTAATATTCTATTATGTACTTACATTTTTTATTAACTTACATTTTTTTTAAATTCAATTACTGTAAATATATATATATATAAGTTGCAATTCATTCATCAAGTGTGGGAATTCTTGTATTTTCCACTTCTGTCGGAAAAAATATATATTTTAATACACTTCAAGTATCATCAAATCATTATATTTAACTAACTTTAAGGTAATTTGGGCTGTTTACTTAAAATAAACTAGTGAAGTACTTTTTACCTTTTTTTGTTGAAAAAAATATAAACATAAAAAAAGAATCATTAAATCAAGAACATAATTAAAAACTTTATAAAATAATGTTTTTATAGATTGTTTATAAACATTTATACATATAAATTTTCCCAAATCCAATGATGCAAAAATCCTAATATTTCTTTGTCCAACATGTAATTCCCAAAGTTAATTATGAATAAAATGGCATTTGTTACATTAATTATAATAATAATATATTATATATAAATATTATAACTATATATATATATATATATCTATATATATTAGTATATATAATACACCTATATCATATATTATATAATATTATTTATATATCATATTGAAATTTGACTGTATTGGAATCAGCGTTTAAATTTGTTATAATGACCCGTTTGCCATATCTATGAAACTGTGTTATTGCCAAGTCGAGTCCTAGGTAAATTGCTTAAGGCCAGTGGCATAACCAAGCTCTTTACCAGAAGTCGATTCACATCTCGCTGAACCCAATCCCACCGCTGAAAACCCTCTCCTAATAATCATTCAGCACATAGCAGCAGGTTCGCCGAACGAGAAACAAACAGCTCTCGTTTTTACAGACTTTATCTGCTGCGTTATTGTGACAGACAGTCAACCTCCTGCGAACACTGCGAAACGGGACATTTTGCGTGACTATTGCGACAATAAATTGGGTGATATGAAAGAGTATTTGCAGAGGCGACACAAAAGAAACAACTGCAATGAATGGGAGACAACTGGAGAGCTTCTTGGCCACGTTTGAGCAGCTGCATCCCAGAGGATGATACAAACCCAAATGAAAGAGCCAACTAAGTGTTTGTCTTCATTATCATAATTACAGAGCAATCCGGCACATCAGCATCAAGGAGGAGACAATTAGCAGAACGACGCTTGTGCTGCTGTGCATCGCTGGCTTAATAAAAACTAAACCACCCGCTTTCATCTCCAAAAGAAAATCACCCACATAGATAACATCCAAAAGCAGATTGGTGAGATCCTTCATCATTTTGACAAAAAGCAGACTGTTCAGAATCCATTATGGACCATTGTGTCCATTAAGATGCTGTAATGTCGCTATATCACTTCCATAGGTGTGAAATGCATCCATCCTGCCCCATTAGACGCTCAGCACGTTGAATGATCATCGGTTTACTGAGTGGGTTTGTGGGATGGGAATATTCTCGCAGGACGAGCAGGTCAGGAAAATGATGCTTCGGACTTCAAACTACTGCTGGGTCCCTCATGCGTTTTATGTGCCCATAAAGTTTCCGAAAGACTGTCAAGAAACTAGTTTTAATCCTCTCTTCGCAAAAGTTTGATTCATTTCTGTGAATCAGTTAATCATCAACTCTCTGGTAAGTGTGTTCACGAGAGAGTGGCGTTTCAGTCGCTGACGTAGGCGTACGTAAGCTCCAGTAGAAGTGACGAACACGGAGCCAGAGAGAGAAGCAAACCAAAACACGGTCACCGAATTAGAAGTACGAATATTATTTGGAAAGCAAAAATGTCAAGATTCGATATAAGCCACGAGGATACTGTTTTCCTTTGCTGTAACTCAAAACTTGGTTCTCCACGAGACTAGCATATGTATTCTCCACGGAGCTTATGCTAAACGCCTACTCCCCATCACCTCTGATGGGTAAAGGCTCTCGTGAACGCATGTACGACAGTTAGCAGAAGCTATAGATTACTGTTTATAAAGTTTTGAAAATGGATATTTTTCTTACACAAACGCATTGTTTCGCTTCAGAAGGCCTTTATTAACCCCCTGGAGCCGTGTGGAGTACTTTTATGATGGATGGATGCACTTTTTTGTGCTTCAAAATCTCAACCACCATTCACAGCCATTATAAACTGGAAGAGCCAGACAGTTGGTTATATACTCCGCTGTAGTTGTCTGAAAGAAAAAGTCATGTTCACCTAGATGGCATTGATGATAAATCAGGGGTCATTTTCCTTTGGTGACACTATACCTTTAACTTTTCACTTGACAACTTTTTTTCACAGTGGCTTACTGTATTTTGCTTCTGCAGCAAAAAAACAGCATAGCGTTTAGTTGGAAATGTTTCTTCTGACAAGAAAACTCTATTTGCACATTGTGAAATGCACATTTTTCCTTAAAAAATGTGAGTGAATAATATTCACTAATGCTATTATATAAATAAAAATATAAAAACCAAATTGGATTTTTCAGGCTTTTTCCATAAAAAAACTAAAACAAAGGATATGACAAAAAATAAGGTGTAAACAACTATAAATATAAATGACAAAATAAACAAATACATAAAAATAATAATAAAATATTGATTTTTCGTAAATTTTTTAAAACTTTTTTTTACTATACTTTTAAAATATTGTTTATATTTCATATTAACAGTATAAAAATACTTATAAATATCTTCATAAATATCTTCAATTTTGTCAATATTGTCTTTTACGGCTTTATCTGTACAACAAGGAATCTGAAATGGTTAATCAAGCAATATATATAGATATATATATATATATATAATATTATATATATATACATGTAATAACACACATCATTAAAGTAAGAATTATACACATGTGACATTCGAAAACTTCTGAATGTTTAGAAAGACAAAGGGAGAAAAGTCTGCAAGCAAAGGAACATGGAGTCAAGACCACGGCTGCATGATTCATGTGGTTTGAAGCTGATTTTCGCCCTTCCTTTCACAGTAATCAAATCTAAGGTCTCTCTGGTCTCCACACACCTCACATTCTGGCAAACAGTCCAGACCATGACCCACCTCTCTCTCTCAGTCTGATCTGACATTCACATGCATTTGGAGGCATTTTCTAGCTTACAGGTTTCCTAGCAGCATGTGATGATAGTGTTGGCTGCAATGGTCTTTACGAACGGCTCATTAATTCTCTGATTAAGAGGCTCTCCAGAACGATGGAGGTGCTGGTTATTAATCTGGTTTAACGGCTGCTTTTAGACAGGGTGACTGCAGGCCATTGTTGGGCTACCGGCCAGCAGGGAAGGCAATAATTCTTACTTATTGACAAATGAGATGCACTGAGGCATGAGCGAGCTAGAAGCAAAAGCTATTACAGTAATATTGTTATATATGATGACCACAGAATGAAACAAATACATATTCAGCTATATGAATTCAGACCATTAGAAGGGGTTAACAGCCTGGATCAAAAACATAAACACAAAGTGGATTAATAATTGAATAGAAAGCCAACAAAAACAAGCCAAACAATAAAATGAAATAAAAATACAGCGACCCTACATAGGACAAGCGGTTTAGAGAAAGGATACATTTTTTTTAATCCAGGGCGCCGACATAAGACAAGTGTTTGGGAAATAAAAAAATATTATTCTAAATAAAATGTATTAAAAATTATCAATAAAATACCCAGACCCTAGGAGAAGAGGTTTGTAAATAAATAGATAAAATCAAAAATCCACAAACCCCTACAAAGGACCAGTTTGGAGAGTAAAATAAAAAATACAATAAAAAGACCATGACTACAAAACGACAGCAAGTTTAGAATGGATGGCGGAAAAATCAAATCACAACAATCACATTATAATCTGGAAATATTTTAAGTGGTGTTTGCTAGATCAAAACTCACCACTATGATGCTAAGGTTGCTATTCAGTTCCTAAAATGTTCTGAATGTTTTAATATGTTGCTTTGACAATGGTAGGAAGCCGAAAGCCGACAGCTGTCAGATACGCCTCTGCAGCATGTTTGCTCAAACGAAACAAGGCCTTCGTGCAAAAGTCTGTGCTGTGACTGATGCAATCTCCAAAAAGCTAAAGGCCAGTCAAAACACAAGTCAAGTTAAAACACTGCACCGACACGCTGCCCTCAGATTCGCTTGAGCTTCCGCACTGAGAAATGTCAGACCTCTGATAAAACAAACCCAATGATCAGACAAGTTCAACTGGCATTCGCTGAACTTGCCTGCAGTGGAGCAAAACTCCATAATATACTTCTCCACCCTTGAGCGGCAGCCCTCTGCAGGAGACAACAAGTGACGGGATGTCAAATGTGAAAAGTGACAGGTTTGAACAAAAGCAGCAACAAGACCCTCTCCCAGAATGCAGACTTCCAGCTCACATGAACTATCACGCACCATGTTTTGCATGCATGTGTGTGAATGATGGAGCCGGAGGCGTTTTCTCCCTGTGGAGCACTTTTGAGTTTACTCACCACTTAGCTTGCATGCAGTCGCTGCCGATCAGCATTCATGCAGCCAGAGGGATGGGCACATGCACACATCCACAGTGACTTGTTTTCATTCAGCTTCACCATTGTCAGACCGAGCCTCCTGGCCCTCTCTGCCTGTCCCATACAATCACAACAGGCACGCTGTGTGCCACCAGGCCTTTCCTCCAAAACCCAGTATTAACACCCCCTTACACCCTTCACCTTCACAAAAGCAATCACAATCTACATCTCTAAGGCAAACGGATGGGTGAATCTCACCAAAGCCTCTTCAAGGAAAGACAGTTCAATCAGTGGCCATCTTGTTAACGCCCCTGGGCAGCTATTTTCTTTGTATACAAGCACAGCTCCTATCTGCTTGAATGGAGGAAGGCTGAAGTCTACAATCTCAGAAAACAGGTATAAAAGCTGCCACTGGGCCAGTATCCTTTCAAAAGGTACTAATGTACCATTAGAGAATAAGGCACACTAAGGTACTCAGATGCATCTTTCGGGGACTTGAGGTACTAATATCATCTTTAAGCGTACTAACGCACCTTTAGGGGTAAAGATGGTACAAGGTGCACCTTTTTTTAAAGGTACCCACCCCAGCGAAGCTGTTGTACCTTTTTATTTCCCTGAGTGTAGAACGTTTTGTCAAGATTGCATTACAATATCAGACTCCAATAATTGGCATACCCTGTGGTATATTGTGCTTCTATTTAACCTAGGAGTGGTGGCGCTCCAATGACGCCTATCTGCATTACAATTTTTTTGGTGATGGGTCTGACCATTACATAAAAAAAAAAAAAAAATTTATTGTTAAAGTAAATAAGCCAGTTAAGGGATAGTTCACCCCAAAATGAAATGGCTGACACAACAAAAGAAGATATCTCGCCCGAAGGTTGTAACCAAAGAGTTGAACGGTACCAGGTGATTTCCATAGTATTTTTGTCCAGACTATGGGTGCAATGGGTACCGTGAGTTACTATTCTTCCATAATAATTCTTTTGTGCTCAAGAGCTAAGACTTATATACAGTTGGAACAACATGAGGGTAAGTAAATCATGACAATTTTCTTTTAGTGAACTATACCTTTAAGACATTTTGCATTATAGCATTGTTTGCATGACAATTAAGCACATATTACATCCAAAATTCTGATTTTGAAAAAAATATCACTCTCATTACTGTAATGTAAGATTCAATGAGAGTAAAGGCAGTACTGCCTTTACATTAAATCAATGCATTAATAAATGAAAAAATGAAAAAATGAAAAAATTATTACTGTACAAATTACTGTAATTACTGAGAAAAAACAAGAATAGGAATTACCAAAAAAATGAAAAAATAAAATCACAATTTTACTTAATGCATTTGATTTTGGGGTAAAATATGATCTGTATATGTTTTTGTGAGGTTCACCAGGACAGGTTTCCAGCCAAAAAATGAGTCCACTATTATTTGACACTAAAGAAGTGTGGTGTTTGGATGGTGTAAAGTGAGCTCTACAGAAACTGTGTGTGGTGAGGAGATCAGGATGCAGCGGGGTGCTGCAGATTTCATGTGAAATAAGCGGTTATGGTTGCACCATACAGTATGTGACGGTAGTGGGACAGAGATCAGAGCAGACTGTCAGTGCAGGTGTCCTGAGGGCAGGGTGGATGATCTTTTGCATGGGAGCACTGACGTCTCCCGAAATGAGACCAAATTACCCACAATGCCATGGTTTCAATACCTTACCCTCAAGAAAAGCAAACATTATCACTACTAAACTTATGCATGGAAAACTAGATTCTTACAATGTAAAAGAATGCAAAAGAATATATTTTGAAGAACACGTTGGTCAACATTGGAGCCTATTGATTTTCATTGTGCACTCGAAAAATATTTAGGCCTAAATGTAAGATTTTTAACTGAAAAAAGGCATTATTTTTTGCAATAAACATATTCATTTATTTCTGTGCATTTGAAATATGTTTTGAAAATGAGTATTTGAATAAAAAATAGATGCAAATAGTTAATAATAAACCAAACCATGATTTTTTTGAATGCTGAAATCTTTCCTGCTTCATTTATATATGACTGACATTTTTTTTTACTGACATTTTTTATTATACTTTTTTTTGTTAACATTTTATATGAGATTTATTTTTTATTTTTTTTATAAGATTTGAATTTTATTTGAAATTCAAATTTTAAATTTCGGTCTAAACTTTTTTTTTTGTTTTTTTTGTGGACAATAAACACTGAGCCAATTTTATGAAGGTGATGAATTGACCAAATTTACATTTTTGGGTGAAAAATCCTTTTAAGTGCCAAAATGTAAAGTTAGTGTTAGAGGTTTATTCTAATTAAGCTTAAATGCCATTATTAAAAGCAATGATTTGCACCTATCCCACATAATCATATGTAAACAAACATTTAAAACCTGTTATGAATGAACATGGAATCCATTACCTCAATATAGGGTATGACTTTACAGGTGAACTGGCCCAACAGCCAGGTCTTAGTGAGTTCGTGAAACACCACGAGTGGCAGGCAAAACAAGAGCAGTGCAAAGTCCCAAATGGCCAGGTTGGCCAGAAGAGCATT
Organism: Sinocyclocheilus anophthalmus; assembly: GCA_018155175.1. Taxonomy (NCBI): domain Eukaryota; kingdom Metazoa; phylum Chordata; class Actinopteri; order Cypriniformes; family Cyprinidae; genus Sinocyclocheilus; species Sinocyclocheilus anophthalmus. The sequence continues at coordinate 52,273 of JADLZN010011356.1, read as the reverse complement.
TGAGATGCTCCTCATGTAGTAGTTATGACACACCACACACATTATTGCTATGTTCCCAGTTATTCCAACAGCAAAAATGAGGACGGCAAAAATGGTGATTGCATATGCCCCATACGTCTCGCTAGTGACAGGGTAGAAAGGATTGGGGAAGAATTTGCTCTCCTCATCCTCGGCGTATGGAGGTGTCATTGGCGTGGCGTCCCATGGGTCGTCTATCTGTTTGGTGTGGAACTCAGCATATCTGGTGAGGTCGAATGGGAAATCTGTGGAGGTGAGAGCTAGAGGCTTAGGCATCGGTTCCCACAGCGATAAAGAGGATGTCAGGGCGTTATAATAAGTTTCGACCGGTGTCAATGGGGCAGCGCTTTTATTCTGGCCCCTTTTCAAGCTCTTAAACACTTTCTTGTGGTGTTCCTTTGTGCCTCTTTTGCGTCTGTGGTTTCTTCCTCGCTTGCTTGTTGAATACGGCTTAGAGTTATTGTGTCCACTTACTGTTCCCATGGTAGCAGGCATCTCAGCATTCAACTTTTTCTTTTTATGTCGCCGCAAGCGCTTATGCAGGTTTCTGCCACTCTCCGTGACTGTGTGTGTTCTGTTCAACAAGAGATGTCTGTATCCACACCGCTTACCTCCGCTCTCCAAAAGCAGCCAGAGATGTGAAGACAAGTTGCTGTTGTCTTCTGAAGTCTGTTTGATGTTAAAGGCAGGCGTACCTGCGGCTCGATGCCTCGCAGGGTGTGTGGCACTGGGTTTGGCATCACGAAGGCTCCTAAGAGTAACTGGTTCTTTGGTGTGTGCATTACGGTTTTCTCCGTGCAACAAAACATGTGGACATCCTGCAATGAAAAAGATCGTTCTTAAAAGCAGCAGCATCTGCATCTGCATCTTCACTGCTTCAGTGTGCTGAAGATGTTAGAAAAACACTCTAATGTGGTGCATTGCAAAGAACACACACTATTTTCCCAGATTCACATTAAGGTAAAAGTTCACACGCGAATGATCAGTAAAGGTTAATTAGATCCATGCAAATGACTTTTCCTGTTCCATCAACCCCGGTGTTGTGCGGCAAATAAAAACCTCCTCCTCTATTCTTTGCGTTCCTCGTATTAGCAAAGTGCCAGAAAGACGATGTTTCCTCCAAACGACATTATTTCACCATCATTTGCGTATCTGCTTCTGCATCCCAGCCAGCTGCAGGAGTCGGTCGCATCCCGTATTCTGTTGGGCGCGGCAACCTGGACTCGTCCTGCGCCTCTACCGTGAGACGCGCTCCCTGGTGCGAGCGAGCGGCGAGCGGCGAGCGTGCGGGGAGCTGCTGCTACTGAAGCGGATGAAGAAAATGGACGGACTCTCTCCTGGCGGATAACCTTGTTCTGTCAAGCCGGATCCATCAGCGTCAGCCCCTTGGACCACCGCAGCTGGAGGCGACCCCGCCCCACCCGTGCGTAATACATTCATTACCATGCGTAATTACGCATGTCAACAGAATCATAATCCGATCAGTTTTGAGAGTAACAGGGTCTTATACGAGTTAAATGACAGCCGCGTGTCACAGCAACATGCAGGAAAAGTCAAACTGCAAAATAATTCACAATGCACTGATATAACGAGACACATGCTACGATAATAAATCAGGGTGAAATATTACATTTATGGTTTTCATATAGTCTATTCGTTATATTCGCAGATTCTGCACATGCATTGTGCATGCAAACAATAACAATCCTTGTAAATAAGTGTATAAAATAAATAATTATTAATATATTAATTACGAGTCACTCCATTTTCATAGTCTATGCGTTATATCTGCAGACTCTAAACATGCAAACAATAATAAACAATATAAAACGTGAATCATGATATGTACAGATTGCACAAAATGTATAGTAAAAATAACATGGTAAATAGAAAAAGTTAATTTATAAATAAAAGATATCAATATAAATGCAATTAACACTGTTGGAATACATCTGTAAAAATACAGAGGCCTCAAATGTATTTGGACACCTCACTCACATGTTCATGCAGCATTTGAGCACAGGTGACACTTGCTGTGATCTTTGTAATGTTGTGCAATGACAATCAGACATCTATGTGTGCAACTAAAATGTCCAAATGCTTTTTGGGGCACTGAATCTGTTACTTTCATTTCTGAAAGCTCTTTAATGCATTGGTATGTCAAACAGGTTTCTGTGCCTGTGGCAATGTCACAACAAAGCAAAGTACACTGAGTGGAAAGGCAAGAGCTGACTTGTTAAGGTTTGTTTCCTGCTGGACAGAAACTTGGGCTCAAGCCTTTCATTGCCTTGCAAAACATCAGTGATTATGTGGAAACGCTCCTTATTTAGCTCAGACATGCTTTAGTGTCTTTGTTCTGCTAGGTCCAAAGTCCTGCTGGTCAATGAAAGCCTGGCTGAATAGTAAATGAATGAAAGCCTTGGCTAGTAGTGATACTCTGTTGCCAAATCTAAGCATGGGGTTTAAAACATGAAATAACAAAAAGCTGACTGAAATGTTTTGTGAATGGTATGAATGGAATCAACGCAATGATTTGTGCAACATGATGAACAAGACGTTCGAGATTATTTCATTTGTGAATTGTAATCCTTATTTGTCTTAAAATATCGACTAAAACATTTTCTCCATTTATTTGCGTCCTCTTCTTTTGATGAAATATCTGCAATGAATTTCTTTTCCTAATCAGAAAGGCCTATATTTGTCTTGTTTTCTAGAAAGAAGACTTCCATGCAAAGCAAAACTGATCAAAAAACACATCTTGAGTTTAAACATATTAGGCCACGGCCAAATGCTAATTTAATGTTGATTCAAGCATACATTTTCACCAAATTTAGATAAAAACTAAAGAACAAAATACAATTTCATTCAAGATTCGTTTTCTGAAATAAGTTCTTATACGTTATGCAATTTGGTGTTTGGAATGCATGTTTGGAGTATTATGAAAAAACAAGACAAACAGACTGATTTTGAATGATTTTTTGTTATACGGTATATGTTAAGAATGCTTGTTTTTATGAGGGTGATTTAACTGTCCAAATCTAATGACATGACAGACTCAAAAAGCATCAAACACAGCTGGTCATTTCACTAAGCAACTGGGTGGGTAATTTGAGTGGGACAGATTTTGCGGCAATCTACAGCGCCACCTGGCGGTGGAAAGCGGTACAGCGTAAACACGAAAAATACAGCGTGATTGCTCCCCCTTGGCGCTGGCCCTGGAACAGACAGACACAAATTCACCCTAAAAACAGTCTTATAGAGTGCAAGACAGGTGTACTGCATGTCTAGTACAGTGTGAACCTACTTACTACAGTGTTTATGGTACTGAAGTGTGACTCTCTTAGGGAATGACGCCCGAATAACCCAGCAACAGTGAATTACTGTGATCAATCACCTGCTGTCCACGAGCGAGAGATGATGAATGACCCATATCTCCGAACAAGAACCAGAAATATCTCACCGCTACTGTAGGTGCACAATATCCAGATAAGGGTGGGAATCAATCAATCAATCAATCATGCAGGCACAGTTTATAAAATGAAGCTCTGTCATCATTTACACTCCCTCATGTCGCTCTAAACCTTTATGACTTTTTCTTCTGTTCTGTCGAACACAGAAGTCTAGCAAAATGTCCAGGATTCTGTTTTCCATATTTTAAAAGACTGATGGTGAAAAACGAATTTTTGAATTAAATAAGTTCCTCACTAAGGCCTAATACTCATAACAGCATCACAATACCAGCAGCCTAAACCTGAGGCCACATGGCCACTCATATTGGGTCAGTAGAGGTCTGAGTTAAAAGCCATTCAATTCTGCACACAACAGGACAGAAGCATTGTATCACTTAGAAAAGTGGGTTGATGACAGCAGTTAGTGGTGAGTGCAGTGGAGAGCGAATGGAAGAGGATGGTCAGTAATGGTCCCTCAGATTGCTCTGGATGACTCAGACACACTCAGATCCTCCTTTCTGCGAATGCACCGACTGAACCGTGCAATAAACGTGCCTCTCCAAGAAAAACAATATCACAAAACAGCAATGGAATCTTTAAGTACCAAAAAAATAAATTACAATAAATGAAAAACAAAATGCTGGTATAAAAGTACTGTCACAATTTTAGGGGATTGTGGGTGTTTTAAAGCAGTTTCTAAGGTATAATGGGTGCTTTTTAGCACTAAGTATTTGCTAGGGTGTTCTAGATGGCTGTTATTGATGGTTCCATGAAGAACCTTCATTCCATGATCAACGCTTCTTCTAGTGAAAAAATGTTCTTAACACTAAGAAAAAATGGTTCTTATAAGAATTGTTCACTGAAAGGTCCTTTGGGGAAATGGTTCTTCTTTGACAATGTTGCAAAACCCACCTTTTGACCTCAATTTTCAATAGTGCAGAGAACTAGATACTCTCGATTACTTTATTCAAGTAATCATACAGTATACACTAACCACTATCTAGCAAACCAGTGACATTCAGAAGAGCTTTAAAATGCATCTTTATATAGTCGACTGCATAATAGACCTCTTAGACTGCTGAAAAATACAATACATGTAAGGTTTGTGCCACAGTGCAGCAGTGGCAAAAACTCAATAAACATGTGCTGGTGAAAAGGTACATCGGGATCTATCTGTCAGAGAAAAACCATCATTGCAAACCCTTCGCTTTCTGACATGCACACACTTCTGTGTTTAACCCAGCTGTCTGTTCTCCACGGCTTCCTCAAGGGCAATTCCTTTCGTATCTGACACACTCGCACATATTGACAACTGACAGAAGGAAAGAGAAACACACTTCCATTTATTCACATACACATACAACCTCGTTCCAAAAGCCATTTGGAGTGCAGCCGAGAACTTAGTACAGGATGACAGGAAAAAAATTGGTTTTGGTGCTATTGGTTTTCATTCAACCAGCTGATTGCTAAAACAAAACAAAACAAATCTCAAACTCATGCTAAACATCCCACAACCTAAAGAGCAGGCCTCAAACCTGTTCAAGCTATCATATGAACTATTTTTATAATTCTGTTGTTTTTGAAGTTTGACAGCCTCGTTACCATTCACTTCCTTGGAAAAGAGCAGGACATTCTGCCTAATATCTCTCTTCTTTTTTTTTTGTTAAAGTAAGTCATGCGGGTCTGAAGTAAAGGATGACTGAATTTTCAAATGTGTAAGCTACCAATATGCTTTTACATGAAGATGACTGCTGATTCTGAAAGGGATGATTATCAATCCTTGTGACGATCATTGCAGTCGTTCTAAATGTGCATGACACAACAGGATAAGACAGGCTGAAAAGATTGTAAGAGTTAGAGACAGACGGATGGATGGAGAAAGATATATAACTCTGCACAGAGACATTTACATACATTAGTGTATCCTTTCATCAACTGCAGCCAAAACTCACATTCAGCAATCCATGTGCTAAACAGCTAAAGTATAGTAGTCACAAGTGGACAAGCCTCCAAGTGCAACTCTTTTACAGCTCTGACAGAGGTTAGGCCACATGACTCACGTAAAACCAGTCTTGCTTATGGTCTTGTAATAGAGCTGCTTTAGTGCACTGTAAAAGAAAATCATTTACAGTAAAACATACTTGCAGACATGCCAGAACCACCATGGAAGACATAACTGATTGTTTATCAAAAGTGGCCTTTTCTGCAACTTCAGAAAGAAAACATAAACAGTTAGCACACATTACCATAAAAAAAGGCAATACATATTAAACCTTGTGCGACCTTTTGGACATTTTTGTCCTGTTCACAGTTTTGTTTTTTTTTGACTGGCATTTTGCCTGTGTTATTAACCAACTGCCATACATGTTGTCACAGGTGTGTAGTTTTCATTGGAATTTTACGCTTTCCTTCCTTTCTTTTAATAAATCTGTTTTGCACTAGGTACAAAAAAATTTTCCTCTCAGGACCTTAAGGACAAAAATGTCCCCATTGAAACTGCTATTTTTAATCGCAGTGCCATTTAACTGTAAAATGATGCAATTTTTGTTTATAGGCTTTCATTCTGTTGGCAAGGCTTCAAAATTGAAATGACTTTTTTTTACTAGATGGTGCCATTTTTTCAGGTTTGACCTATAAAGAAAATACTCGCTTTATTTCTGTTTTCTGCTTCTGCATATTATAGAGCCAATTGGATAAATAATGCAGCTATAATTGTGTGGGTGTGTTGGTATAGATGTCAGAGTGTGGTTTGTATGTATGTCATAAAAAAAAAAAATGCGCGTGTGTGTTCTTGTAATATTTGAGAGAGAAAAACTCTACTGCAAATCACAAATCCAACCACTGTGTGCACCAGCAGAGTTTTGCTGGCATCTAATGGGGAAAATGTGGTACTGCGCCCAAACAAAATCTTATTGAAAGCTCATTTTTTGAGATATCCACCTCAAATTTGGAATACAACTTGTTTAGATTATGGCTTTGATTTTCACAGTTTTAGAGTCACCTGTTTCATAAATATATATTTTATATAAAACATTGTTCATAAATCATTTTCATAAACCTAAACATCTAGAACTTTTTTTTTGGTTTCACTTTTTAAACTTTTTTTTACTTCAACAATAATCTGCCATGGGTCTTCTTTAAAATGAGACCAAACTTAACTCTGTGCTCCCAAGCTTCAAATTTTTATGACAGTTTTTTGACATGGACATTTTTGTCCTCTATGGACCTATGTGTAACTTTTTTTTATTGACTCACAAGGGTTAACTAAACAACAAGAATTGCAATATAATATACACATAAGCACATAATCAATATCAAAAATTCGAAGGAACATTCCTTTAAATACATAAATGCTAGCTTATATGGTAATAGCCCTTTCTACATAAATATGGTCATTCATATTGCACAAAACAATATAGTGTTAGGAATGTACATGAATTGACTTGTTAGTAAATACGTCATAAGTCAAAGTAAATTACTCTTTTATATATATTCTATATATATATATATATATACTTTACAAACTACGAAAAAATTTAACATATTTTCATATTTCTTTATATTTTTAAATACTGTCCTTTTTCCTACATGAAAAGGTAAGCTACTGTACCATTTTTACAGCAGCTCCCTCAAGAGAACATGTATTTTTTTAACTTGGCCACATGATGATGCTCACTGGTCACCTCAAGTTTCACACATGAAGAGACTTTTCACACACTTTCTTAAAAGACTGCAATTTTGTCTTCTAATCTCATCATCTTGGCTGACTGTAGGACCCTTATAAAAGGAGAAAAAAACAGCATTACACTTACATCGTCTCTATTACAGGGCTAAAATCTCGGGCTGAAGCCGAGCCAGGGAGTGAGAGTGTGTTGGCAGCTGTACAGGAAGCCTGCTATCATCAGGTTTGCAGGCTCGACTCAGACAGCGCTGAACTATGATACACACACTGATACTGAAAACTATACAAAACAAAAAAAAAATAAATGCATAAATATTAAAAATGAAACTGCAGGTACGTAGAATGGCTAGAATGAGAATGGCCAATAAGCGATTGGAAATTGGACAAAATGTCAAAACTAATTAGAGTCAGAAAAAAACGCCCAAGTCGACCTAGCAGAGAATGCCCACAAGGGGGAGTGGGTGCGCCCACCCAAGGTGAAAACAGGAAGGCAGAAGGAGTTCAAGAAGTGTTAGATACTTAAACAGCCTGCCCTCTAGCGTTAGTTTAAGGTACTGTGCCTTAACTCCAATCGTGCTTAAACTGATAGCGTTTAGTGTGAGACTATTCTCATTCTAACGGAATTTTACTGCAGTTATCACAAGAACACTGAGAGTCAAATCCCAACAGATTCTACAATTTGTGCAACTTAACTGCACAATGATGTGTGTGGCAGGATTTCTTCGCTGCCAGTACACAAAATAAATATCATGAACAACAGGGTTTCTTCGCTGTTGTTATGCAAATTTCACTTGATCAAGGTTTTAAAAGCTCCCATTTACATTTCAATCAGTCTACTGGCTCGCAGTGTTCTTATGATCAAATCTGCATTAGGCAACAACGCATTGGATAGCTACTCTGATGGTTAAACCTAAGGGAGTGCGATCGTAGTTGAATGACATTGGAAAACGCAATGACTTCACTCTAGGATCCAATCAAAATAAGGCCTTTAAAAGATGATAAGAGGAGCATCGCTCAAATCTATCTTTATCGCAATGCAGGAAGATTTCTTCGTTCCAACAGGCGATTTTGATAATATTAAAATGGACTGTAAAGAGATTCCTTCATCTTTAGAGAACAATTTTAATATTATGAACTGCAGTTTACTTTAATATTTCACAGTGACTAAATGTTAGACAAATAGAGGCTGTTAAAATACAGTACTGGAGGTGGCTTTTAACCATCCAATCCAAAAGAGTGAGTTCGCGCTGCGACTTGTCTCACTCTAAGCGCGCATAATATAAAAACACAAATAAATTGATACTGTTTGCTCACAAACCAAGTTTGAATGTCCCCCGTATCTCCACCAAAACTGTAAGGTTTTTTTATTTTTTATTAGCTCTAAAAAGGGGAATATTTATGACGAATTATAACTGGTTATGATTCATAATAAATATTTAGATTATATCTTCGAATTAACTGTAGCAGAATCAATATTACAATTATTTGATCTGTCCGTCCACCGAGCAGACAATATAATCATTTATCAATTCGAGGAATGTTTATTTTTCTGGCCACGGAACAATAAACTGTCCTTCTTTGTGCAGTGCTAGCAGTAATTTAGCAAAATGTAGCAAAGGTTCACACATTCATTGACTTTTTTTTGAGCAGCAAATTGTGAGCAGCAAACAGAGACAATCCGTTGTGAATATAAGGGATTTAATAAATGAAACTATATCTAACATATAACTAACTAAAACATATATACACAGAATGAAACAAAGTAAGGAAAAGAGAGAGGAAAGTAAAAGAATGGCAGTATTTCACATCAATTTTAAACACAACCTTTGAGAATCAGAGAATTTCTGAAACTTGAAAAACACGCATCTAAATAATTGTAAACGTTTACTTGCATTGGTTTCGATTGCTGAAGAAGAGTCTGGATGCGGTAGATAACGGAGGTCTTTTGATGAGTTTGTGAGGAGTCAGCTGGAAGTTTTTACTTCTGGTTCTTCTGACGAAGGAAAAGTCCACAGCGACTAAAGTTACTTGAAGATAAAAACTGCCGGAAAATAAAACTCAAGAGGAAGATCTTGAGAGTCTTGGAAAGGTGTTGTCTCAAACGAAGAAGAGTTTCTGAGCAATGATTATTTCGGGCTAATCGCTTTTGAGGGTTCCTATTCTGTGTGGACTGGCCAATACCAGACGTGAATTTTTGAGCGGGAGAAGTTCCCTTTGTTCCCTTCATGGCTCATTTGCATGTTTTATGGCTGGTCTGGAATTTCTGTAGTTTTAACCCAAAATATAGTACAAATCGTATGATGTGTTTCACAATCACATACTGTACATCATTGTTTGAGGAATGAAAAGCAGATAATATTGATACCAAGAAACAAACATTTAGAATAGATTAAACCAAAGATACATCCATACACCTGGATATCAGTGCTTAGGGCTTGACTAATACAAATAACGAGTGGTAGCTCAGCTAATCTAATAGGGAAACGTATAAACAACACATGCAATATACCAGATATATTTGTAGAGTATAATAGAGTAACGGTCTTTATGTGTGTGTGTGTTTGTGTGTGTGTGTGTGTGTGTGTTAGTTTACTTGGCCAGCCAGGCCCATCGGGGTCATTTACAGCTCTTTGGGACCGTGTTTGAAGTCAGATGGGGGAGATGATAGTGGGGGGGACTGGTTAGAATCTCCTTGATGGCGACGAACCATCTGGCAATTTAAACCCCCATTAAAAAGTAAAGTCTCTGACCAGAACTGTAATTTATATGCAAATGTCAAAAGGCTAAAAGGGTCTCTTAAGCCATAAACACCCCAAAGATCATGCATGATTCTATGCAGACGCTACAGCCCAGGCATGCAACCATATTGAAATGTGCTCATGCAAAAATACAATGTTACCGATACACAGTTTGTTTGCACATTGAATTGAGGACCTTGAATCAGCTATTGGCTAAATTGCTACACAGACCCGCATTCTGTGGGCAATTTCTCTATTGCCCCAGAACTGACCTTGAGACATGCAGACCAAGTGTGCTATAGACATCCTGAAAAATTAAGCCAAAACATTTAATTTACCCTCTTAAGGCTGGCTGCAGTATAGTCATAAATCTAGCCCTCTCCATGTAAATTAATAAAAAAACGGATTGTGCTCCATTCCCATCATCAGAGGGGCGTGTCCTCTCATGAGTTTTTCTCCAACTCTGCTTCTGGAATAGGGGGGTGACGGTTCTCAGTGTCTTGTCTTGCCTAAGGAGGAGCCCATACAGATCGGGAGGGCCCGGCTGACTGTCACTGAGTGGCGCCATCGTCTTTCCAACAATCTATGCCTTTACTGTGGGGAGGCGGGGCATATGGTGGTCTCGTGTCCAGTGAAGGGGCGGCACTTACCATCCAAGGGAGGGCAAACGGTGAGCATCATTAATACTCTGCTGCCCTCTGGTGGTCGTTCTGTTCTCCAGGCCTTATTTCAATTTGATGGGGCTGCTCTTCAGGTGTCGGCGTTAATCAATTCTGGAGCAGAGAGGGATTTTATGGACACCGGCATTTCCGTACACTTAGGTGTTCCACTTGCTCCACTGGCCGAGCCCATTTCAGCCAGGACTCTCTGCGGCACCCATCTTACTAGGATTACCCATTCTACCAAATGTATTACTCTCACCCTCTCAGGCAATCATGCAGAGAATATTTGTTTTCTCCTCATTTACTCTCCCTCCGGTCCAGTGGTTTTGGGACACACTTGGCTGGTTAAGCATAAACCCCACATTGACTAGGCTAGACTTTTTGTTTATTTCATTGTCTGGGTCCTGCGTTTTCTCTTGTAATGTTTTGTTCTGTGTTGCAGGAGGATCCGATGAGCCTGGAGGGTGTACCAGAGGTTTACCATGACTTGAGATCAGTTTTCAATAGGTCCCGAGCTTCATCTCTTCCTCCGCACCACCTATATGACTGTGCGATAGAACTGTTGCCTGGCACTTCTCTGCCTACGGGGTGCCTTTACTCTCTTTCCAGGCCTGAGAGGGAGGACATGGAGAAATATATTCATGATTCTCAGGTAGCTGGCATCATCTGGCTTCCTCTCTGGCTGGGGCGAGGTTCTTCTTAGAGAAGAAGGGTGGTTTGCTGCGTCTCTGTATAGATTATCGGGGCTTGAATGACCTCATGGTTAAGAATCACTATCCATTGCCGTTGATGTCATCTGTCTTCGAGCTCTTGCAGGGGGTGACCATTTTTGTGAAGTAGGACCTCCGCAATGCTTATAACCTAGTTTGGATTAAAGAGGGGGATGAATGGAAGACCCCCTTTACCACCTCCACGGGGCACTTCGAATGTTTGGTCATGCCATTTGGGCTTTCTAACTCCCCAGCGTTCTTCCAGGCATTAATCAATGATGTGCTCAGAGAAATGCTTGACCGGTAAATTTTTTTTACCTCAATGACATTATCATTGTATCTTATCTTCTCCCAAAACGATTTTCAGCATGTCAGGCGAGTGCTGCACTGGCTGCTTGAGAATCGTTTATTTGCCAAGGTGGAGAAGTGCGAGTTTCATGCACAGCCGGTTCTGTTCTTGGGATTTATTCTTTCACCCGAGGGTATCAGAATGGATCCTTCTAAGGCTAAAGCGGTTGCTTATTGGCCCACCCCAGATAGTCAAAGTGCGGTCCAGCGATTTCTCAGTTTTGCCAATTTTTACAGATGGTTTATTCAGAATTTTGGCCAGGTTGCCCTTCCTCTGACTGGTCTCACCTCCACTCAAAAATGTTTATGTTGGTCGCTGCAGGACCAGGCTGCATTTTCAAACTTAAAGAGTCACTTTCTTTTGACTCCCATTCTTACTACTCCTGATCCGTCTCATCAGTTCATTGTGGAGGTGGATGCGTCAGAGGTGGGAGCAGGGGCAGTTTTGTCCCAGAGATCACCTTCGGATGACATAATGCATCAATGTGCCTTTTTTTCTCATCATTTAACCCCCTCGGAATGAAAGTATGACATCGGGAAAAGGGAATTTCTGGCTGTTAAGTTGGTTCTGGAAGAGTGGTGCCACCTAGGGCCTTTCGCACCGCAGGAACCTTTTCATAGTACCAGAACTAATTGTGGAACTACCCACTTTTCGGCGTGTTCGCACCGCCGGAACTGGGTGTGATTTTAGTACCGGACTGCCTTTTTCGAGAACCAAATTAGCTCCTACTCCGGAGCAGGGTCTAACCAGCACAACTGGTACTACCCGTGACGTAAGTAGACATTGATTGGCCAAACGCGTACGAAAACGCCCTCACCCACCATGATTTAAAACGCTGTGTAAACATACTGTAAATACTGTAGCGATAGATGGATGGACGCTGAAGTACAGGCACTTGTAGCAAATGTAGCAGTGCCAGTTGTCGTTGGAGATTCTTAGTCCTCCTTTACGTTCTTTCAATCGCTTTACGTATACGTCGACATTCCATGTCCATTATTGTGAAACCCGCGAGACACAACAAAAACACAGCTCCGATCACAGCGTCCTCCATCCTCCTGTTGTTAATGTTGTTCTTCTTTGTTTCCGTTGTGAGCCTGTTGTTTGTGCCTGAATCGGTCTGAACCAGCCCTACAGTGACCAATTCCATCAGCATCATGGTGAGTCCTCCGGGGACGTCAGTAGATTCTTGTGTACCTCTCTCTTGTGCTGTTGGTTCTATGCTGTGTTTTAGTGACACCTAGTGGGGGTGGTGACCCCAGGGTTGGGAACCACTGACCGAAGGAATCTGAGGATTACTTAGTTGCTTCAGTAGTTAATATGTCTTATGAGCTAATAAATAAATAGGATATTGTGAAATAGCTAAGACAACAAACCTAAAAGTTATCAACGTGGGAAACAACACAGATGATTGTAGATAGCAGTACTGTTTATAAATATATATATCTGTGTGTGTGTGGGTGTGGTGTGTTAAAAATGAATTCTGGAGCTGTGGACTTTGGGTGGGACTTTGATACTCGGGCTCCACTTTATGATCCCTACTGTGCAAACTCGGGCTCCAAATGTCATCGTCAGCATAAGATGGCACTGACCATATTTGGGAGTTTTAGCTTCACTTTTCCTGGAGTGAAGGAAGTGAGATATATTGTCCATCTGTATTTAGTGATGTATCCTATGATGATATAGATACAAGTTTTTAAGTTTATAACGAGGACAGCCGTATACAGCAAAAGGAAATCAGATATTTGCACAGGACGGATTTTCTATATATCACACACCGTAAATGCGAAATTAGATAATGTATAATAATAATAATAATTCGTAGGGGTTCGAGCACGCAGTGCTGAAACCCTATTGTAATTGTAAGGATTTTTATTATTACTTTTCCGCCGTAAAACTGATTGTGCAGACCAAACCGTAAGGCCTAGAGACTTGAAACTTGGCCAGATGGTAGAGCTCAATTTGGGGAGAACCTATCAAAGGCTCAGCCCAATCGGCCAATAGGGGGCGCTACAGCGATCAAAAACGCGTAAGTGCTAATAACTCCTAAACCGCTTGCCGTAGACTCCAAAATTTTACATATTTGGAATCCTTGGGTCAACGCCAATTAAAAATGGTCACTCTGATTTTTTGGTCTAGGCGGTCTCGTTTTTCCACAAATTTGACGTCTGTCCAAAACCTACTTTTGCGAAATAGTCCGAGGTTTTTCAGCCGATCGGAACAAAACCACTGCAGAAATATTCTCTGGACAATGAATATCAATAATTATCAAAAAAAAGTTGAAATTTCGACTCTCTGTTGCAAGGGGGCGCCAAAACGTTCAAAAGTCGAGGACCAATTTTACTAAAAAGGCTATAACTCTTGAACGAAATGAGATATCTTCACCAAACTCGCTGCACATGTGTAAGAGCTAAAACTTTGGTCAAATAAAAAAAAATTGCGAATCTCTGCCACTTGTTGGCGCTATAATTTTGAAAAAACTATTACTAGGTAACCGTTGGTCCGATCGACTTGAAATTTGGTTTTTTGGTCGGGTTGCAGTGTCAAGGACTACAAGTGGCACAAGTGTCTATGAGGACATTTGCGTTTCTCAAAAAACAATGTTGTCATTGGCCAAAATCTTTTAAGCACCTATTTGACAGGGTTAACGGAGGTCGATCGGAACGAAACTCGGTGGGCATGTTCGACTCAGGGCCCTAAATGTCTGTAAGAATTTTGAAAGAAATCGGCCACTAGTTGGCGCTAACGAGTTTTTTTGCTCTGTAATCACGTGGTGTTTCAAAAATCCACACAATATGCATATCATTGGCTAGGCCCTCCTCATAGAGGAGCAACTTTGCCTAAAGATAACAATTGCTGGCAATAAATTGTGCATTCATTATCACAAATATGCTATAAAAAACCTACCTTGCGAACTAGTCCTAGGTTTTTTGTTCAATCTCGATCAAACCACTGCAGTAATATTCTCTGGACACTCTAGATCAATAATTATCAAAAAAATGTAGAATTTTGTCCTTTGGTTACTTAAAACGGGGTCATTTAGGAAAGGGGTGTGGCCAGATATACCCTAAAGCTTATAAAACCTAAACAAAAACTCAAAACTTTACGAAACTTGGTGACAACATGTGACAGAAGACACTAAACAAGCATGCAAAGTTTCATGAAGATCGAACAGTAGGGTTTTTTTTTTTTCTTTTTTTTGGCGCAAAACGTGAAAAGGCATCAAAAATTACAATATTTGTATAGAAAATTAACTCAAATACAGAAACATATATTACATATAGACATATATTCATAAAAACCCTAGATCTTCATATCATATGATAGATCTCCTCATTCTGAACAACGTTGCCTCTGGGACTATGCTGTCAATCAACTGGTCATTAAATATCAAGATTATTGATAAAAACCTTACTTTGCGAAATGTCCTAGGTTGATGATCAATATCGATCAACCACTGGCAGTAAAATATTGACTGGACTCTCTAGAGCAATAATTATCAAAAAAATGTAGAATTCTGTCCTTTGGTTACTTATAACGGGGTAATTTAAAAAGGGGTGTGGTCATATATACACAAAAGCCTATAAAACCTAAACAAAACCTCACAACTTTATGAAACTTGGTGGAAACATGTGTCATATCACTCTTAACAGGCATGCAAAGTTTCATGGAGATCGGACTGTAGGTGGCGCTATAACAGTTAAAAAGGCTTCAAAAACACAAGATTTCAATGGAAAATAGCCTCAAATTGCTAAAAAAAAAAGGTTAATATATTCACACATACACTAGATCTTCATATCATATGATAGATCTCCTCATTATGAACAACTTTGCCTCTGGGACTAATGCTGTCAATCAAAATCGTTCATTAAATATTCACAAATATTTTAAAAACCTACTTTTGCGAACTAGTACTAGGTTTTTTGTTCAATCTCGATCAAACCACTGAAGTAATATTCTCTGTGGACTCTCTAGATCAATAATTATCAAGAAAAAGTTGAATTTTGTTCTTTGGTTATCTTTAACGGGGTCATTTAGAAAAGGGGTGTGTCCAGATATACCTAAAAGCCTATAAAACGTAAACAAAAACTCAAAACTTTATGAAACATGGTGGAAACATGTGTCAGATCACTCTTAACAAGCATGCAAAGTTTCATGTAGATCGGACCATAGGTGGCGCTATAACAGTTAAAACGACTTCAAAAACACAAGATTTGAATGGTAAATGGCCTCAAATTGCTAAAAAAAAAATCATATATTTTCACAAACACTAGATCTTCATATCATATGATAAATCTCCTCATTCTGAACAACTTTGCCTCTGGGACCAATGCTGTCAATCAAACTGTTCATTAAATATTCTCGATTATGTCAAAAACCTACTTTTGAGAACTTGTATAGGTTTTAAACTAAAAATCATTAAATTCAGTGCGAGTACTATTCTCGAGGACTTCTAGGTCAAACATTATCAAAAATATGTTGAACATTTGCATTTGGACAACTATAAACTGGTCATTTTATAATATGTTCTTTACATAGTGTACCCAAAGGCCTATGAATCCTAAAATAAAGCCCAAAATATCTCTCAAAACTGTGAAAAATGATGCATAATTTCATTCTAAACAAGCATGCAAAATTTAAGAGAGATTGGGCAAAAAAATAACACTATAATAGTTATAAAGGTTAAAAACACAGTGTTGTATGAGAAATTGCAATTATAACCACTAGATGGCAGCAGTAGACCACTAATGGGCTCATTCAACTCACTAAAAAAGTACTGTTCATAGGTTTGCTTATGGATTCATGCTTAGATATTATAAAATCACTATTAAAACATTTAAAATCACATTTACCAATAGTTTACCATATTGTTCATACAGACATATTAGTTTTTACAATTATGCCAGATTATGATTACAGTGAAACCTGAAAATGAAATATACACTCTTAAAAAGAGAAGACTTGCAATAAGTTTTGTCACCTATCATTTATTTCAAATATCTATATCTGCAACAAAATGTGTGTGCATGTATGTCTGTGTATGTGTGTGTGTCTCTGTGTCTTTGTGGTTAAGTATGCTTATTGAGTATTAATAAACTAGTTTAATCATTTCATTTCAGTGTGTGTGGTGTGTGTGTGTCTGTGAGTATTTACATCATTGGATGTGTTTCCATAACCATACATCCCAGTTGGCCTAGCCCAAAAGATACCACCTTAAATGAATTCATGTGCTTTGAACCCCTGTATTGCTGCTTGCAGCTATATTTATTAATATTATATGTAAAGCCCTCTGGACAAACAAAATTAGTGACAAAAAAAAAAAAAAAAATATTATATATATATAAGTGAAGATGAGGAGGTGCAATACATGTAACATGTACATCTGCATAAAAAACAAAGTATACTTAGGGCTTGAGTGTCAGCAGTGTTGCTTCACAGTAAGAATGTCCCTGGCTTGAGTCCCTGGGGTGTATTCCAGAAAGGTTAACTTGAGAATATCATAGAAATGGATGCCAAGAAGTGCACTATATTTCTTTTTTGTTCTTTCTATATTTAATGGCAAGTTATATTCTTAGTGCATTTTGCCACCTAATGGGTGGTTGTGATTTCATTTTTTAATCTTATAATTTAATCTTTAATCCATTTATGAACAAGAATTATTTGTTGTTTGTTTGATGCTAATGAATTAAAAAGAATGAAAATATGGCTGCATAGGTTTATTTTTCATCTTTAGCCAATTTGCTTTCACTCAAATCTGATTGGCTGAGAGGTCTTTCCAAACATTAGGTATTCCCCAATATTGCCACAGGAACCATTTCACTCAGTTTGTATCACTCTGCTTACAGCGTCTCTCACAGCGAGTGTCGTGGTGGACGATCAAACCCACTATAATTTTACAAATACTACTGTTGTTGTGTCATGGAATGTAGTTTTCAGTTTTTCAGGCAATAATGTAGCTGTTTAAAATTTAAATATGCAGTTTGTTTATAAAGATTTGAAAATTATTTGAAAATTTGCTTTGACATTTTCAGAGATGTGAGCTCCAGGGCATCAGAGGCCGTTCAGTGGTCATCAACTTGATGAGAACAGCCTAATCTTTGTTCTCATTCATCTATTATTTGATCCAGAGCAAATAGTTTTAGCTGATGGCAAAGTTTCATAACTTTAAGCTTTTTTACTTTTGACTGAATTGCTTAGCAACTTTTATTATGGCTGTTGTTGAACAATAAATAATATTGTCTATAAATAATAGTACTATTTAATTAATAATAGTATTTGTTATTGAGAAACAGTCTGTGTTAGTGATGTAATTTTGATCACATTGTTACGTCATTAGATGGCGAGAAGAGATTGACTTTATGAGTAAGTAGCAAAGCCTTTTATATTGAAAGAGACTGAAACGAAAGTTATTTTTACTTTCAACAACACCTTGTAAGACGCAACAAACAAATGCATTGACCAGCATTATCATTGTAAAACCCTTTAACAGCTGAAAGGATACTACAACAAAAATATCATGAATGCTCAATGCTGTATCAGATGCAAGTAATAGCACTCACTCAGTCAATACTCTGCATAATAAAATAAGCTTTCAATAAAGCAACTCAACATTCCTTTGTTACTAGTTCTAAAGTGACATTTTCAAATTAATAACGGAGGCTTGGGCTCAGCTGTTAAAATGTCAAACAGAGATTTGAATCTGTGGCGGAAGAAAGTAGTTCCGCACAAAAGAGAGTTTTATTAGGCTCTCTGTTGTTTCTTGTTTAATTACACACATGTTCCATCAAACTGTTGTATAAATGTCAATCTATCCTCATTGCCATGAATTACAGCCATGTTGAGATCTGGAAGAGATGTGTTGTAGCCAATCTTGAAGATGGCTAAGGAAGGAGTGGGCAGGTCATTCCACAGGAGTGTTAACATTTAATTAAAACGTCAGTGAGTGATTTTTGTGCCTCTTTGGGATGGCACAATAATGTGCCTTTCACTTGCAGAACGCAAGCTTCGAGAGGCACAAAAGTCTGAAGTAATGAATTTAGGTAAAGGGGTGCAGTGCCAGTGGTGGTTTTCTAAGCAAACATTAATGCCTTGAATTTAATACAAGCAGCTACTGGAAGCCAGTGCAAACTGATAAACAGAGGTATGACATGCATTCTTTTCAGCTCATTAAAAATTAATCTTGCTGCCACGTTCTGGATTAATTTTAAAGGTTTGATAGAACTGGCTGGAAAACCTGCCAAGATGAGCATTGCCAATAGTCCAGCCTGGACAGAACAAGGACTTGAACAAGGAGTGTGAAGCATGTTCCGAAAGAAAGGGACTGATCTTCTGATGTTGATAAAGAAAATCTGTATATATTAACGTTTTGTTTAGAATTATATGTTTAATATGAGAAGTGCCCTTTTGCCACTGAGCCCCTTGCCCCTTCAAATAGGGATGTAACGATTACTGGTTTGACTATAAATCATGATAAAATTCCCCACGGGTAGTATTACCGTTTCATCTTTTAATTATCATTAAAACAGTATTAGATTAGAGCGATTTGAACAACTCTCGATAAATAAATACTGTCCAGCATAAGGCACAGTTTTAAGTAACAGTCTCACGAGTGCACAGCATGCAGAGTAGTTTTGTTTTGTGTGAAAACATGGTGGAAAGCTGGAGGTTTTAAAAGAGTGCTAAGGGAATTATACAATTGAATAAATAAATAAATTAATTATATGAATGTACCTCTGAAAGTCCTGACTGTCTTCAGAAACGATTCGATAGCATTTTGTTTTCATCTTCGCTCCATATAATACCTAAAGAAAGTGTTCTTAATCGCAATACTGCTTCGTCCCACAGAGTTTACGGGAAGCAGCTCTAATTCAGCTTTTCCATCAGCGCCATAGTGTCAGAGAGTGGATTTACAGAGTTACCTTTACATTCAGCCTGTGTGCATTTTTTGTCTGTCCAAAAAATGGACTGAATTTGCATGCCCTGTTGTAAATTTTGACCAGTTGATGAAAAACAAACTTATGTGGATTCTACACATTTAAACAAAAAGGTATCTAGTATTATTTATGGAGCAGATAAAATACATAATCATTTATTAATCAATTATAATTTTGACTTGTATATTTTCTTTATTTAAAGGCTGAAATGTTAGGTTTACCTTTTTATTAAACTTTTTAAAAGCTTTATTTGAACATTTACATCAGATATTAATGTACCAGACAAACCTGGTGTCAAGTATGGTCTACAGTATCCAGCAAAATTAAGGGTCACATACAATGGCAAGGAACATTATTTCACAGATCCAGGCAAGGCCATTAAGTTTGAGGAAAACTGCTTCGGATCAGGGTGACTGTTCTAAGGATGTCGCATAATTGAGATAAGTGTGAACAATATATCACTCGCTGAGTGCAATTAAAAATAATTGCACTCAGCGAGTGATATATTGTTCACACTTACGTAACAAAAATGTTACAACATGTGGGAAATTTTCTTAACTGCAACCCATTCCATATCTGTTCCTTTTTTTTCTATATAATGTTAATCTGAGATGTTCTTCTGAAATCCTCTACTGTGAAGCTGTTTATTTAATGTTCGAAGGTCAACGAAAAATATATTTATGTTAGGTGTTTTCTAGAATATTAAATTTCTTTGTTATCATTCATATTGTCACGGTCACTCGGGGAGGAAGGAACAAAGGAGCGAGGAGATGCGGAGTAATACAAATCAAAAAGGTTTAATGAGGGTAACGCTCGGAATACAGGGAACACTGGAGACATTAAGCAGACAGAATTACATTTAACAGCAGATGGGAAACACAGGGTTTAAATGCACAGAAACTAATGGGACACACCTGGGAACAATACGAACTAAACGGGGAACACCTGGACTCATATAATAACCAATAAGGACAGGACACAGGAAGAACCAAATAAGGGAAAACAGGAACATACACGTGACAGATATATGCCGGGTACAACCAAAGATGATCGGGTGATTTTGGGCCGAGTTCGCCCATTTCCAACAATCTTAGGTAATGTCCTGATTATCTTGGCTATCTTGAGATAATTCAAAGCGGTAAAATGTTGGTGATAACTATATATTAGGTTCTTAATGATGCTGTCACATTACAGAAGGAGACCTTGGGGTGACAGACTGGTAAGTAACACTCTTTATTACAGTTAGGTTCTGATGAGATGCAAGCAAACTGATTATTAAATAGAGAGTCCCAGGAACAGAAAGGATATATCTCACGTAATTGACTGCTTCTTTATTTTCTGCGCAGATCCGACGGACGATGCCTTGGGCAAAGACTGGCGAGTAGCAGGAACGAGTCCAGGTAAGCGAGTCTGGTAAGGAGTAGTGTGGTGAACTCAAGACCAGACAGAGTGCAACTGCAGTGACTGTGTATTTGAGCTAGTGTTGATGAGAAGGTGACAGGTACGGCTGATTAGTACTCCGGTGATTGTGAAAGGGTGAGTGAGGTGATTGGGCCTGATGAGGCTGGACTATCCCTGACAGTACCCCCTACCCCACGGGCGGCTCCCGATGCCCGCTGCCGACGTTGAAGGCAACCGCGGCCCCTGGGAGCGGGACGATCAGGATCGAGGTTATGGAATTCACGGAGGAGTGATGGATCCAGAATATTGTCTCTACGCACCCATGACCTTTCCGAGGGGCCCATTCTGAATCCATTCTGGTCCACGAGATAGTCCAGGCAGCCGCCTCGATGCCGGGAGTCCAGAACAGTGTTGACTCGGTAAATGGTCTCTTCTTCAGCAATATCGGGAGGAGGAGGTCCGTTGGATGCGTCAGACCCTGTGGGAGAAAGAGAAAGTGGATTAACACAGGGTTTTAGAAGGGAGACATGGAAGGAAGGTACTATACAGTAGTGAGAAGGAAGCTCGAGCCTGTAGGTGATGTTGTTGATCTGCCTCCTAATGGTGAATGGCCCAATGTAGCGGGGACTAAGCTTGCAGCAAGGCAGTCAGAGACGAATATCCTGTATGGATAACCAGACCTTATCTCAAGGTTGGTATTGCGGAGTGGGCAGTCGACGAGCGTCTGCTTGGTTTTGGTGTCTCCGAACCGCCTGCTGTAGATGGACATGTGCTGAGTCCCAGACCCTCTCGCTCTCTCGGAACTAGTGATCAACCGCTGGAACTTTAGATGGTTCTCCCGTCCACGGGAAAAAGAGAGGTTGATAGCCGAGTACGCACTGACAGTTTGTGAGGCCGGTGGTTTGCTGCCTGAGGGAGTTTTGTGCATACTCGGCCCAAGGAAGGTAAAGGCTCCAGCGGTTCTGGTTGTTATGGCAGTAGCTATGAAGATATCTCCCAATTTCGTGAATATTTCGCTAAGTCTGGCCATTTGATTGAGGATGATATCCAGAGGTGAGGCTTACAGATACTCCGAGGAGTTGGAAGAAGGCCCGCCAGACCCGGGAGATGAATTGGGGCCCACGATCTGAGACGATGTCTTCAGGGATGCCGGAGTTGCGAAAGACCTGGTTGAATAACTGCTTCGCTGTTTCCATGGCGGTAGGTAGTCCTCTGAGAGGGAGAAGTTTGCATCCCTTAGAAAACCTGTCGACCACTACGAGGATGCATGTGTGAGATTCGGCCTCAGGTAGGTCTGTGACAAAGTCAACTCCGATGTGGGACCAGGGCCGGCAGGGTATGGGAAGTGGTACCATTTTTCCTTGTGGCAAGTGCAGGGGAGATTTGGTGATGGCACAGACTGAGCATCTTTAGACAAAACGATCGACTTCTCGGGCCATATTTGGCCACCAGTAACGGTTTTTAAGGAGCGAGAGGGTTTGCTGGCTGCCTGGATGTCCAGAGCCCAGAGAAGAGTGCAGTGAGTCCAGAAGGGTATTGCGGAGGGTAGATGGAACATAGGTTTTCGCTTCTGGACCTCCCGGTGGAACAGGTTCCGATTGGGTGGCTCGACGGATTTCTTCATCGAGTGTCCACTGAATGGGACCCAAAATGATGGCTGGAGGGAGAATGGTTTCGGAGGGCAGTGGTCATTCGGTGGGCTGATGGAGACGAGACAGGGCATCCGCTCTAGTATTCTTGGTTCCTGGACAGTAGGTAACAGAGAACTTAAAATGGTTGAAGAAAAGCAGCCACCGCGCCTGACAAGGGTTTAAGCGCTTTGCCTCACGAAGGTACTCCAAGTTCCGGTGATCCGCGATGACCTGAAATGGATGTATAGCTCCCTCCAGCCAATGTCTCCACTCCTCCAGAGCGAGCTTAATGGAGAGTAGCTCGCGATTACCGATATCCTAATTCTGCTCTGCCGGGGAAAGCTTGCTGGAGAAGTATGCACAGGGATGGAGGATAGGAGGCTCTCCAGAACGTTGGGAAAGAACCACTCCTACCCCAACTGTGGATGCATCAACTTCAACAACGAATGGCCTCTGAGGATCTGGAAAGACAAAGGTAGGAGCGGTGCAGAAGTCTTCCTTCAGCTTTTCAAAACTCTCAAGGGCTTCGGGAGTCCAGGACAGAGACTTGGGCTTGTTGCGTAGCATGGAAGTTAGAGAGGCGGTGTTGTGACTGAAGTGGTGAATGAAATGACAGTAGAAGTTAGAGAATCCCAGAAAACGTTGGAGCTCTTTAACGCTTCTGGGTTTTGACCAGTTACGGATGGCTTGGACCTTCTTTTCATCCATCTGAATACCCTCGGGACTGATCACATATCCGAGGAACTTGATGGTGGTGCAGTGGAACTCGCACTTCTCCAGCTTGAGGTAGAGGTGGTATTCCCTCAACTGTTGCAGGACCTGCTCCACGTAATGGCGATGTTCGGCCAGGTTCCGGGAGTCGATGAGAATATCGTCAATGTATACTATCACAAAGCGATGAAGGAACTCCCGGAACACCTCGTTCATAAATCCTTGGAACACAGAAGGTGAGTTAGATAATCCATAATGCATAAGATATTCATAGTGTCCGGTGGGCGTGATGAAAGCGGTCTGCCACTCGTCACCATAGCGGATATGAACAAGGTTGTAGGCGCTTCGCAGATCCAGCTTGGAGAAGATACGAGCTCCACGCAGTTCCTCCAGGGCAGCCGGCACTAGGGGAAGAGGATACGGGTATTTGACTGTTTGAGAATTGAGAGTTCTGTAATCAATACAAGGCCGTGAGCCTCTGTCCTTCTTGTCCACGAAGAAGAAGCTGGATGCCGCTGGTGATGTGGAGGGACGGATGGAGCCAGGGGTCCGGGAATAAACTATATAAAACAAAACTTTGTTTTAGGTTAGAGTTAGGGAAACAAATTAATCAATTCGATAATGAAAATATGCAAAATCCCTCATTAGAAACACAAAAAATATCTACAGTTAAGATTGAAGTATAATAAAATTGTTTCAGAAAAATTGAGTAAATCATTCCTTTTCGTTAAACAGAAATATTCTGAATTTGGGAATAAGCCACATAAATTACTTGTGAGACAGTTACGTAAATTAAAAAATGATGAGACAATTCATAAGATCAAGACAAATCTCGGCATGCAATGCACTTTGTCTAAAGATATAAACAACTGCTTCAAGGAATTATATTCAACTTTATACTCCCCCGACCCTTGCATTGACTTACATGCTATGGATAAGTTTCTAAATAAATGTAATCTTCCTTCTCTTACTCAGAATGAGCGTGATTCCCTTAATAAGGATGTATCTTTAGAAGAATTAAAAAGCACAGTTAATTCCTTAAAGAGTGGTAAAACTCCAGGTCCGGATGGCTTGACCTCTGAGTTATATAAAAAAAAAATGTATGATATACTTTCCCCCTACCTCCTCAGAACATTCGAGGAGGCATTAGTGACTGGACTACCATCAACGTTTAATGAAGCAGTCATAACTGTTATTCTAAAAAAAGGGAAAAATGCAGAGGAGGTGGAAGGATACAGACCAATCTCTCTCCTTAATGTAGATCAGAAGATACTGTCAAAGACTCTCGCAAATAGACTTGGGAGATTAATTAGTGGTCTAATTCATCCTGATCAGAATGGATTTATTCCTGGCAGGAATGTTTCACAAAATACTAGGCGCCTTTTTAACATAATGCACCACTCCAAAGCTATTTAAGAAAATCTGGTAATAATCTCACTCGGTGCTGAAAAAGCATTTGATAGAGTGGAATGGCACTATTTTTTCGCAGTACTAGAAACATTTGACGAGGGTGATAAATTCATAAATTGGATTAAGATCTTGTATAAAAGTCATACAGCTCAGGTATTAACTAATAATACTTTGTCTGGTCCCTTTAGTCTCCAAAGAGGGACTAGGCAAGCTTTCCCCCTTTCTTATCTCTTATTTGCGCTGACCGTAGAGCCCCTTGCTCAATACATTCGTTCTGACCCTTCTATTCATGGCTTTAACAGTTTAAATACAGTCAATAAAATATATTTTTATGCAGATGATATCCTGCTATATATTACTAAGCCTCATGTAAGTGTGCCGGTTATTGGAAACTATTAATGTCTTTGCGATGTTTTTGGGGTTTAAAGTTAATTTAAATAAAAGTGAGCTAATGCCCATTGGACTAAAATATTTGTCTTTGATACAATCTTCTCCATTTAAAGTTTCAGTGGAAAAATTTACTTATCTCGGAATTGTAGTTACCAATAAATATTCTTCACTCTTAAAGGCCAACTTTACCCCTTTAATTCCCAAATTGCTTGCTAATATACAATTTTGGAGAGCACTCCCGATTTCTCTGTTTGGTAAAATAAATGCAATTAAAATGACATTCTTACCACAGATACTGTATCTATTCCAGAATATTCCAATCTTTTTACCAAAAATATTTTTTTAAGTAATTAGATTAGATTATTCTCCCATTCTTTTGGGGATATAAAAAAATCACAGAATTAAGAAGGCACATCTCTGTAAACCTAAACAGGAGGGAGGTCTGGCACTTCCGGACTTTCGTCTTTATTACTGGGCTTCTTGTATGGAAATAATTTCAGTGTGGCTGGATGATCAGGGGACCTTTTCATCGATGGGGCTCTGACATTCTTTAATCACCTGCAACAGAAATTTAAATTCCCCCAATGTCATTTTTAATTTAATTTTTTTTATTTCTATAGATTAGGAATTATATATGTGCTCATACACCTTCATTGGATAATGTGTTTTGAGCCGTGTGGCCGTGTGTTTTGAGTTTGAGTGTGTTTTGAGTTTGAGCTTCGTCAAGTTAATTCTTTGTCGTCTAATTTTTTATCTTAAAATCAATTTTATACACCATCCTTTTCAGTTCTACAACGTGTGAATATATGCCCTATCATATTCTACAACAAAAACAATGAGAGTGTCTTGTTATCAATAGTTCTATTTTTGACTTTCCGAGTCGCTATTAGCATATAGCCCGCTAGCACCGCCAGCGTGGTTGCCGCTAATCTCGCTTACATTACTAATACTCTATTCACACACATCACCATTGTTTTACTCACTGCATTCGGTGCAGCTCGAGCTGGAGGCAGTGGAGAAGCAGATCCGTGACCTGGTGGTGAAGCAGACCCAGCTGAGAGAGCGGAGAGCCGCGCTGGAAACATCCCAGGCTGACGCTCACAAGTCCGAGGTAAGTATACAGCGTGCTGCTAACTCTCCCACCACCTCTACACCGTGTGCTTCTCTGCACAGGCCTGGTGCACCCAGGACGCGATCTTCCCAAATGTCCTTCACTCCAGCGCCGGGACACCACAGACCCTGGGTGCACCAGCAGCGGAAGACGCGAGCCAGGCCCCCGGGCGACGACCTCTCCCCCTCCGCCGCCTCCGGTCTTCGAGATCTCCACCCGGAACCGCTTCGCTCCCCTCCGCGAGACGGAACGCGATGCTGTGATCATCGGAGACTCCATCGTCCAGCACGTCCGTGCTACGTTAGCTGAAGGTAAAGTGCACACTCACTGTTTCCCTGGTGCTCGTGTTCTCAATGCTTCTGCGCAGATACCCGCGATCCTGAAAGGCGACAAGAGCACCGGAGCGGTCGTGCTTCACACCAGAGTTAACGACACCAAGCTGCGACAGACGGAAAAACTGAAGAGGGACTTCAGGAGCCTGATCGAGACGGTGCGCCGCACAACACCCGCGACGACGATCATCGTGTCAGAACCGCTTCCCACGTACCGACGAGGACACAAAAAGTTCAGTAGACATTTTGCTTTAAATGAATGGTTATTGTAATGGTGTAAAGAACAGAAACTGCTCTTTGTTAATAACTGGAATCTTTTCTGGGAGCGTCCTAGGCTTTTTCGCGCTGATGGCCTGCATCCCAGCAGAGTCGGAGCGGAGCTCATGTCTGACAACATCTCCAGGACGCTGCGCTCTATGTGACTAGTAAGTCAAATCTCAAATGACTGCCCTGATGACTTTTGTTATACCTGCTTAAATGATAGAAGTACTTGTGCTTTACAATCTATAAAGATTGTGTCTGTTCCCTGAATAGTGAGGTCAAATATAAATTTAATGCACGATCTAGAAAAAATCTGATCGTGATTAAACCAGAAAAAAATTTAAAATAAATGAACAAAAACAATTTTTAAAGTTTGGGCTCCTAAACATTAGATCACTCTCACCCAAAGCAGTTATTGTAAATGAAATGATCACAGATAATCGATTTGATGTACTCTGCTTGACTGAAACATTGCTCAAACCAAATGATTATATTGGTCTAAACGAATCTACTCCACCAAGCTACTGTTATAAACATGAGCCCCGTCAGACTGGTCTTGGCGGCGGTGTTGCAACAATATATAGTGATATTCTCAATGTTACTCAGAAGACAGGATACAGGTTTAACTCATTCGAAATACTAATGCTTAATGTTACACTGTCAGATATGCAAAAGAAATCTATCGTATCTCTTGCTCTGGCTACTGTGTATAGACCACCAGGGCCATATACAGATTTCCTTAAAGAATTTGCAGATTTCCTCTAAGACCTATTGGTTACTGTTGATAAAGCGCTAATTGTCGGAGATTTAATATTCTCGTTGATAATACAAATGATGCATTAGGACTTGCGTTTACTGACCTAATAAAACTCTTTTGGAGTCAAGCAAAACGACACCGGGCCCACTCATCGTTTTAATCATATGCTAGATTTAATTATATCGCATGGAATTGATCTTACTGATATAGATATCGTACATCAAAGCGATGATGTTACTGACCATTTCCTTGTATCATGCATGCTGCGTATTACTGATATTAACTATATGGCTCCGCGTTATCGTCCGGGCAGAACTATTGTTCCAGCCACCAAAGACAGATTCACAAATAACCTGCCTGATTTATCTCAACTGCTCTGTGTACCAATAAGTACACATGAACTAGATGAAATGACTAGCAACATGGGCAATATCTTTTCTAATACATTAGAAGCTGTTGCCCCCCTCAAATTGAAAAAGGTTAGAGAAAAAAACATACTGCGCCTTGGTACAACAGTAATACCCATTCTCTAAAGAAAAAAACTCGTAGTCTTGAGCGAAAATGGAGAAAAACTAACTTGGAAGTATTTAGAATTGCATGGAAAAACAGTATATCCAGCTATGGACAGGCTCTAAAAGCTGCCAGGGCATATCCACAAACTCATAGAAAATAAACAAAACAATCCAAGGCTTTTATTTAGCACAGTGGCTAGATTAACAAATAAACAGACGCCACCCGATCTAAATATTCCCTCACAGTTAATAGTAATGACTTTATGAATTTCATCACTGATAAAATAGATAACATCAAAAATACAATAACAAATGTATATTCTACAGCGTATAATACTTTAGCTTCATTCATCGCACCAAAAGATAAACTGAAGTGCTTTACAACTATAGGACACGAAGAGCTAAATAAACTTATCACTGCAACTAAACCAACAACATGCCTGTTAGATACTGTACCCACTAAATTACTGAAAGAGTTGTTACCTGTAGCCGAAAGAACGGCTTCTCAATATTATTAACTCGTCGTTGTGTTTAGGTCATGTCCCAAAACCATTCAAGCTGGCTTTTATTAAGCCTCTTTTTAAGAAACCACAACTAGATCCTAGTATACTGGCAAATTACAGACCCATCTCAATCTTCCTTTTATGTCTAAAATTTTAGAAAAAGTTGCGTCTGCTCAATTGTGCTCCTTCCTGCAAAAAAATTATCTCTTTGAAGAATTTCAGTCAGGTTTCAGGCCCCACCATAGCACAGAAACTGCACTTGTTAAAATTACAAATGACTTGCTTCTTGCGTCAGACCAAGGCTGTGTCTCATTGCTATAGGCCATAAGGTGAACTAGGAAAAAATGTCCAGAAAGTGATTTTCATTCCCACACCTGAGCACTACTTTTTCAATGCATTTTTGCATAGACAACACCCTTTTGGACTTTAGGTTAAAAGTTATCCGCAAAATATCCTGCAGTTTTTTTTGTCACAATCCATAAATGTGTATAATTGTGAATTTAAAAAAATGAAAATCTTATGCTGCTGGTTTTGCTTATAACTTTATTTATATTCATTTTAGCAACACAAAATATCTCTTAAACTGACCATTATACATGTACCTTAACATTTGAGAAAGATATTGGTGCATTATATACTCAAGTGTGAATGTAGACCATAAAATATGGCAAATTTGTACAAAATACGCTTAAACTTCACGGATTGGCACCAAGCAAAATTAAACATACACATTGTAAATTTAGCAAAACTGATGTATTATACATCAACATTTTCAGTAGGCACTGTGTAATAACAGAAACAAAGAAGCAGCACACTTTGGCCCAAGTTGGCTGAAATGACTCAAAATGCGACCACACCCCCCTTAATTATGAATAATGCAAAAAATGAACAATTCTACAACAGATTCATTGCAGCTGAAAATCAGCTTAAAATAATGCACAGCACATCTTTACTCATCAGTATCAGTATCAACTCTATCACTATCATCAGAGCCATCATCCCATGTAGCTCTTTCCTCTGTTTCCTGGGAAACATTTGCACAATTTTGGCACCGACAAAAATCAGTACAAGACAGTCTTGCAGACATACAGGAACATCTTCCAGTCTCACATTTGCCTTGGAATCGCTGTTGCATGTTTGCTCAATGGCCTGGTCACACGCAATCGAGGCAAATCCATGGACATTTTGATGTTGGACAGTCCACTGGCCTTTAACACCGAGTTCGCTGTGGCAAGAAGGATGTGTGAGGGGCAAATTGACCATTTCCAGCCAGTATGAGTACAAAACATCCATGGTTCTGTCCTGGAATGCACATTTGATTTCACTGATGACATCCATACACTCATTTCTCTCCTCTGGTGGCAAAGAGTCTACGAAGGTGAGAAATCTGATGCGTTGCAGACTCTCATACAGAAGTTTGTGTGCCCTCATGCTGCGGTTGTAGTGATGACCACTGATCACTCCACTGATAGATCCTGGGGCAACAACTTCGGACTCAATGAGTATGTCTTGCAGTCCTGCATCTCCAAACCTTTTTCCTAGAATGCTCAGGTAGGACATGCATGTGTGAAATTCACCTAGTCTAATCACTATACGCTGAGTAAAGTCATTGTCTTTCCAGCGGATTTGATGAGCTTTGGCATATATAGCTTGGTCAAAAACTAACACTATATGGTCCAGTTCTAGCTGATCAGCAATTTGGACACTTCGCTTCAGAATTGTGTTTACTGTTGACATCTCTGTCGGTGAAGCCTCAATGACTGGAAGATAATACAGTGCTGGCTTTTGCAGAGTGCCGTCACCTTTAAGCAATGTATGGAAACCTGTCCAGCTTGGGATTGTGCATCTTTCAGTATCTATGGACTTTAAAACAACATATGCAAGTTCAGTTTGTGCAGCAGACATGGTGTTCAATTTGTATGTGTCTACCTGTAATGCATTACTTTCATGATGAAACAAGTTCTGTGGTCCTTGTCTTTTAGACTGATGGTACTGTTCGATAGGGATGCAAGGGGGTGCTTTGAATGAGGAAACTCCCTTCTGTAGTGGTTGTCTGTTTGTTGTTGACACAGGTTCAACTACAGAACTTTGCAGCATAATCCCATTTGTGTGGTGAGTAGTTCCACGACCTGATAGTGTCTCCTCCCCAAAGTCAATATTGTCCCACACAAGTACTGTAGGAACCTTCTTTGAGAATCCCTTTGGTATTTTGTCTCTGCCCTCTACTAGTTAAAGTTGGGCAAGGCTACTGTCTAGACTGACAACTGTGTCCCATGATGCACAATGTCCTAGTCTATTTAGAAGTGACAATTTGTGATGAACCTGTTAAATGGCAAATGGTTAGACCAAGACACAATGATTTCGGTGTCTGCCTTCGGCCCTTAGATGCGAGATACACAATGTCTTGACAAATAGATATCACTTTTAGGTTCAAATCATCTGGAATATCAACATAATGGGCCAGTGTTGGTTCCTCAGTTGCACCAATAATCCAGGAAATCAGATTGTACAGTTCAAGTGGTACAACAGATTTTGCTTCACTCACATTTAAATAATCAGACGTGGGTGGCCATGGACATGTCATACCGTGAGAGTCACACAGAAGCATCTTTAATATCAATGCTGCACTATAAAGTGTCCTTGTGTCCTCTGTAGTATTGATAGAGGCCACTGAGGTTTGTCTTTGCGGACCAGATGTTGTATTTGTTATGTTTTCACCATCACTTTGGCTAGTTACCTCAGTTGACTCTCTCGTTTCTGTACCTGATGGATGAGGTAGCCTGTCTATCAGCTTGTCTGCAGACAGTGTCTCAACAAAAACCAGCTCACTGATGTTGCGCTTGTTGGGCGAGTGAAACACCAGTTGGGGGAAATCACGGATCAACCTCCTCTTCAATTTATCCTGCCTTAAACAAGATACAACGAAAGATGATCACAACGGTATAAATAAAGATATATTTACACTGAAAACAATTGAGTTAAAATACACTGTGTATCAGCTTTAACACGTTATATAATGATTATGATTATCATTATTATAAATTCCATTTTTGTAAGAAAAAATATAAATGTTGCATAAACATTCTTTCCAAAGCTGCATATTTAAAAGAAACTTGTGGTATTTAAATTACCTGTAATTTGAAGCATCAAGATCTTCTTGTTTTTGGTTGGCTCATTTCTGAAAAGAAAACCCAGAAAAAAACCCAGAAAAGATATATTACTTTATGTGCCATAACTATTTCACAATGGCTTCTATTTTAAACATAAAATATAATAATTGGTAATAAAACATTACTAGTTTATTCTACCTTCCACTACACATTTGATCATATTGAATTGCTGTGCCAAGAGTTGTGCAGTCAAAACTCTGTTTACAGACAAATATACAGACTATGCAGATGGTCAATGCTTTACTTTTTAAATGTACCACAATTTTTAATTATCATTTGATAATGCAATATAATAACTCACTGTTCTTCTGAGGTCCCAGTAACTGTTGCAGTAGACTTTGTCAAGAACCTGGTGTACTGTCTGTAACAGGACTTGTGGTATCGCACCTCCAGAGACACACAGTCTTTGTCTTGAATATGCACAAGAATGCTAGTGTCTTCTTTCATCTCAGCAGCTTTCAGCAACTGGCCTGTAAATAAATATATAAATATAATGAAACAAATTTGTAAATAAAAACCATTATGTAAAAACTGTTAACAGTTAAGCAATATTGAGTGTTCTGGCTGTAGCTGTATGCAAAATGCAAATCTGTAAACATTAAATAAATTACGTAATTGTAATTTAAATTTAGCCATGGTGTCCAGCATATGGCATAAAACTTCAAAGTTCAAACGTGTGTTTGTTTACCCACCTGCTGACAATGTTTCTGCCTGTGAAAGATGGTCCTTCTGGCGTTTGCCTGCCACAGTAATGTACTTGTCCGTTTTCTTACAAATGATGCACAAGGCAGGAAGCACAGGACCTGCACAAGCTACTGGCAGGCCCGTCCTGGACCTAAGTTTCTTTGTCGGACATTCAGTTATTGAGGTACTACTACTCGATGACACGGACTGGTCTTTGTGAGCATCTTGAACTTCAGGACGCTGTGTGACACGTTTCTCTGCCGCATCCAAGCGCTTTTTGTCAATCAAACACCTGTAGCAAGTGGAGTGAAACCCAGCGTCTTCGGGAACATTTTCAAACTCGATTTCTAGATAATGTTTGTATGTTTCTGCTATTCTCTGATTCTCACCCTGCAAACCAAGCCACCGTTTGACGCTATTTCTGAATGTATCCCATCGTGTGCGTGTAAAATCCTTTGTTTCTTCTTTCTTTATGGACGTGAGATGCATTTAGCATTGTTTATAATCCTTTTTACGGAGTTTTGAAGGAGGTCTGGCCGTAATTTCCTCTTCTTCGCTACTCGATATTGACAACAAGGGCGCAGACATCTTGGACTCATGTTTACATGTCGTTCCAAAAAGCGGCCGCCTTATTGGTCGTGCTTCCCACACGTGACGCGAAGCCTAATCACTCATGATCAAAATATGATTACGCGAGTAAGGAACTATTGCCGACTTTAAACACTTGTAAAAAATAAACTGCAGGATTATACATGAAGAACTTTTATTTTCTCGGTCAAAACCAATAGATATTTTTATTGGAATGAGAAGAATTTAGTGCCCCATATATGGGAACGGGATTAAACGAAAAACGGCTTCACCTTACGGCCTACTAGTTTTACTTGATCTTAGTGCTGCATTCGATACTATAGATCATGACATACTCATAGATCGATTACAAAACTATACAAGTATTCAAGAGCAGGCTTTAAGATGGTTTAGATCCTACAGGTCCGATCGCTACCACCTTGTGGCATTTAAATGGGGGAGGCATTCAATTATCCCAGTAACTAGGAGTAAAAAAATACCAGTAAAATATGGAGTGCCGCAAGAATCTGTCCTAGGTCCTCTGCTATTTTCGATATACAGTGGGGAAAAAAAGTATTTAGTCAGCCACCAATTGTGCAAGTTCTCCCACTTAAAAATATGAGAGAGGCCTGTAATTTTCATCATAGGTATACCTCCACTATGAGAGACAAAATGAGAAAAAAAAATCCAGAAAATCACATTTGTAGAATTTTTAAAGAATTTATTTGCAAATTATGGTGGAAAATAAGTATTTGGTCAATAACAAAATTTCATCTCAATACTTTGTTTTATACCCTTTGTTGGCAATGACAGAGGTCAAACGTTTTCTGTAAGTCTTCACACACTGTTGCTGGTATTTTGGCCCATTCATCCATGCAGATCTCCTCTAGAGCAGTAAATGTTTTGGGGCTATCGCTGGGCAACACGGATTTTCAACTCCCTACAAAGATTTTCTAT
Organism: Sinocyclocheilus anophthalmus; assembly: GCA_018155175.1. Lineage (NCBI taxonomy): Eukaryota > Metazoa > Chordata > Actinopteri > Cypriniformes > Cyprinidae > Sinocyclocheilus > Sinocyclocheilus anophthalmus. The sequence goes on along the minus strand of JADLZN010011356.1, from coordinate 18,337 downwards.
GGGGTTGAGATCGGGAGACTGGCTAGGCCACTCCAGGACACTGAAATGCTTCTTACGAAGCCACTCCATCGTTGCCCGGGCGGTGTGTTTGGGATCAATGTCATGCTGAAAGACCCAGCCACGTTTCATCTTCAATGCCCTTTCTGATGGAAGGAGGTTTTCACTCAAAAACTCACGATACACGGCCCCATTCATTCTTTCGTTTACACAGATCAGTCGTCATGGTCCCTTTGCAGAAAAAAAGCCCCAAAGCATGATGTTTCCACCCCCTTGCTTCACAGTAGGTATGGTGTTCTTGGGATGCAACTCAGCATTCTTTCTCCTACAAACACGACAAGTTGAGTTTTTACCAAAAAAAGTTATATTTTGGTTTCATCTGACCATACATATGACATTCTCCCAATCCTCTTCTGGATCATCCAAATGCTCTCTATCAAACTTCAGACGGGCCTGGACATGTTGGCTTAAGCAGGGGGACACGTCTGGGACTGCAGGATTTGAGTCCCTGGCGGCGCAGAGTGTGACTGATGGTAGCCTGGTGACTTTGGTCCCAGCTCTCTGCAGGTCATTCACTAGGTCCCCTGTGTGGTTCTGGGATTTTTGCTCACAGTTCTTGTAACTATTTTGACCCCACGGGGTGAGATCTTACATGGAGCCCCAGATCGAGGGAGATTAACAGTGGTCTTGTATGTCTTCCATTTTATAACAATTGCTCCCACAGTTGATTTCTTCACACCAAGATGCTTACCTATTGCAGATTCAGTCTTCCCAGCCTGGTGAAGGTCTACAATTTTGTTTCTGGTGTCACCTTTGACAGCTCTTTGGTCTTGGCCAAACTTGAGTTTGGAGTGTGACTGTTTGAGGTTGTGGACAGGTGTCTTTTATACTGATAACAAATTCAAACAGATGCCATTAATACAGGAAACCAGTGGAGGACAGAGGAGCCTCTTAAAGAAGAAGTACAGGTCTGTGAGAGCCAGAAATCTTGCTTGTTTGTAGGGACAAATACTTAGTTTACAGAGGAATTTACCAATTAATTCTTTAAAAATCCTACAATGTGATTTTTTGGATTTTTTTTTTCTCATTTTGTCTCTCCTAGTTGAGGTATACTATGATGAAAATTGCAGGCCTCTCTCATCTTTTGAAGTGGGAGAACTTGCACAATTGGTGGCTGACAAAATACTTTTTCCCCCACTGTACTGTTGCCCTTGGTAATTAATAATTATTAGAAAATACGGGATTAGTTTCCACTGTTATGCCGGTGATACTCAACTATATATCTCAACAAGACCAGATGAAACTTCTAAATTATCTAAGCTAACAGAGTGTGTTAAAAATGTAAAAGATTGGATGACCAATAATTTTCTTCTATTAAATTCGGATAAGACAGAGATATTATTTATTGGACCAAAAGACATTACACAGAATCTCCAGTTGGAGTGACAATTTTTGGATAACAACCTAGAAGGATTGTATTTAATGGTTAACTTCTATACTTTACAAATAAATGGGCGGTTTTAGTTAATTAGCCAATAATTGTTTATTTTGGGACAAATAATATGTTGTCCACGATGTTACAAAAAACAGAGACACATTTCTTCCCCCCCCCCCCATCTTAGAAATATTGCCAAGTTACGAAACATGATACCCATTTCTGATGCAGAAAAGCTAGTTCATGCATTCATGACCTCTAGACTGGACTATTGTAATGCACTGCTAGCTGGTTGTCCTGCATCTTCAATAAACAAGCTACAGGTAGTCCAAAATGCAGCGGCTAGAGTCCTTACCAGGTCAAGAAAACATGATCACATTACCCCAATTTTACAAATTCTACACTGGCTACCCATTAAGTTCCGTATCAGCTACAAAATATTATTACTTACCTACAAGGCCCTTAATGGGTTAGCTCCTGCGTACCTAACTAGTCTTCTACCACGCTACAATCCATCACGCTCCCTAAGGTCGCAAAATTCTGGACTTTTGATAGTACCTAGGATAGGAAATTCCACTAAAGGAGGTAGAGCTTTTTCACATTTGGCTCCCAAACTCTGGAACAGCCTTCCTGATAACGTTCAGGGTCCAGAAACACTCTCTCGGTTTAAATCTAGATTAAAGACACATCTCTCTGGCCAAGCATTCAAATAATGCATATCATAATCCTGTACTGCAGTTATATCTGATCAAATACACATTATTACTCTTTAGCTTGGGTTAAACAAATAAACTTTGCTTGGTTGGAACAGCAGCTACGCTAATTATGTTTGTATTTGTTTCTCTGTTTTTGCCACGGGATGTTTACACAAGCTTCAGTCTGGATCCAGAACACCTGAGAAGAGATGATGCAACCCCTCAGAGGACCTCAGATGATGCCAACCCTGAAACAACTTACAGAACTACCACATTTGCTATAAGTTTGATTGCATCATATATAATTGCTGTTAATATTGTCATCGTGCTGTTATACGATTGAATGTGGATTTTTCCGTTAATTCTGCTGGTTCGTTTGGTCAGAGGAGAACTGGCCCCCCGAATGAGCCTGGTTTCTCCCAAGGTTTTTTCTCCATTCTGTCACCGATTTTGGTTCCTTGCCGCTGTCGCCTCTGGCTTGCTTAGTTGGGGACACTTCATTTCCAGCGATATCGTTGACATGATTGCAAAGATATTATTTAAACTGAGCTGGATGTTGACATCACTGAATTCAATGATGAACTGTCTTTAACTGAAAAATTTGTGTTTACTTTGGTCATTTTGCCATTTGAAACACTATTTTCCTAATTAATGCTCTTCAGTTGCTTTGACACAATCTGTATTGTTAAAAGCGCTATATAAATAAAGGTGACTTGACTTAATACATCACCCTCAATTATTGATAAATGTCTTGATCAGTGTAAAGTAAGTAAAACGGCATTATCAATAATTTATGATCTGCTATCCTTTATTTCTCCCTCTACAAGTTTTCTTAAGGAAGAATGGGAGAAAGAAGTTGGACATTTCTGAGGAAACATGGCAGACAAGTTTAAAGAATATTAGCGAACATTCTATTAATTCTAGACACTGCCTTATTCAGTTTCACAGGTCATTCACAGACTACATTATTCAAAAAAGAAAATACATAGAATTTTCCAAAATGTCTCACCTCTTTGTGACAAATGTAATTCAGTAGATGCTGATTTGTCCCATAGTTTTATTTTTTGTTCCAAGATACAGAGTTATTATTGGAATGTAATTTTTGATGTGCTTTCAGAGATTTTTAAGGTGAAACTGCAGCCGGATCCGGCACTTTTCATTCTGGGACTTTCTGAATGTATGCATCCATTATCAGGAGCACAACACAAACTGCTTGCATATGGTTTAATTATAGCCAATAAGTTAATACTGTTGTTCTGGAAGAAAAAGGAGGCTCCTACTGTCAAATTAATTTCTACTTTACATTTGGAACGAATTAGATACTGTTTGAAGGGCAAATATGAACAGTTTGACAAAATCTGGCACCCTTTTCTCTGTTATCTTGATGGAAACTCTATGGACTAATGCATCATTTGTTAATGTAATGTTTTAATATTTCTTCATCATACTTTACAACTTAATGTAAACAGGTCTGGTAAGGGATGGTTGTGTGTGTCTCTCTCTCTCTTTCTCTCTCTCTCTCTTCAACACACACACACGCTTTTCTTCTTTTCGCTCTTTTTCTAATTTTGATTGTATTTTTATACAGGTAAAAGGGACGAAAATGTAAGATTGCAAATCCATCTTCAAAATCTCTGTCTTTCAATAAAACTTATTTGACAAAAAGAAAAAAAAGAAAGAATAAGCAGTTGAAAGTGGGAGGATGTTTTTTTTTCCTTGAGTTTAGTTTATCCTTAAAAAATGCATAAAGTATTACCAATAAAGTGTATATTTAACTCTTTAATATCGTTTAGACATTCTTAAAGGGGTCCTATTATGCTTTTTCACTTTTTTAAATTTTAGTCAGTGTGTAGTGTGTATGTTTGGGCATAAAAAAGATCTAGAAAGTTACAAATCTCAAAGTACACTCCAAAGGGAGATTTTTTTAAAAAAAAATCCTTTTCAAGAAATACAAGAACGGCTTGTTGGACAACGCTGTTGTTTTTTCCGGGCTTGGAGATCACAAAAGCGGCCCTTAGATATCTTAAAATAATTCCGACGACAGAAATTAGAATGGTTGGGGGGGGGGGGGGGGGTGGACAGGATGATGTCAGGAAACAGTGGTTGCAATTTATTTTTTAACTCTGTCCCTGAGCATTATAACCCCAATTTGCTATTGTGTGCTGCACATTTTACTTAGGACAGCTTCCACAACATGAGGGAGTACAGTGCCTGTCGGATTCGCCAAAAGCTTTTGTTGAAAGACGGAGCAAGGAGAGTGGCTGTACTGAAACACCGTCTAAGCTGTTCGCCAATCACAACGCACTGGGACAGCTAACCAATCACAACACATTTTGTTTTTTGGAAGGCGGACCTTCATCAAAGCCGGAACTAATAGAGCCGTTTGTGCCAGGATGGGGAGAAAGGTATTTTAATAATGTATATTATGTGAAAAATAATGCAATTTTCGAACCACCAAGCATGAGAGCATGTTCTAGTACACCCCCAAAACAAAATCAAGACTTTGTAAAAGAGCACAATAGTCACTATTCTTAATGCCTGTCGTTTTGAAACATTTCAAACAACTGCTTCATCACACACACTGAAATTATATCAAGGAACTGTCACAGCTCTCTATCCATATTTTTCCTGAAGGTTTTGCCCATCTCATGCTTTACATTTCTGGTCTCTAGTGTTTCTAGTCAAATTAACATATTTTCTGCTGATAATGTAATGTTAAACCTATTAAAATTGTTTTAAAAAGCAATTAGATAGACTATTAAAAGATAGTTTCTTCACTTTATAGTGTCACTTCTTTTTGCAGTAACTCACCTGTCCAAGTTTAATGAGTGGATAGATAACATGAATATCTTATATATGATATCCTACATGCAGCTCCCGATCAGGGTGAAGTTAGAAAGAGTACACATTATTAACACAGTGTTTACCAACCACTGTGCCACTGACAGGTTGTCAGGTGTGCCTTGGAAAATTACCAAAACTTTCTATCGCTAATATACAGTATTTCGTCATTATTATTATTTTAAATCAATGCTATTGGTAATATTTACGTCTGTTTGTGGGTTTTACAAATATTTAACCAATTAAAAGCATTCAAAAGAGCTTGTGACTAAACCATGTAACGCCATTAGATCCTCAAACTGTCAGCGAAACCTCATAGCTCCACCTACCTCCATTCCGAATGAAGCGCTGTGCGCAGTATGGATCGCTGCTCGTTCGCAATGCAAGGGTAAATAACTGATGTTTGAGTAAGTGCAGCGTTTTCTTTACTCACGAAACATGTCTATAAATGCTCATGTTTGTGTGTAGGTTTTTGGTGTTGTGTGGTGAGAGGGAGAGAGAAGAGTCTGTTTTATTTACCTGTGCATTGCGCTCAGTGTAGCCAATTAATTTTCAGGGGAAGTTGCTAAAAGAAGGTCGATTTGTTGCTAAAAGTTGCTAAATGATGTTGTGACACCACTGCGTGATGATGTCATTACGTAATCACAACGCAAAATTGTGTCAAATCAAATCAGCAAAAAATATATTTTATATATGTTAATTTAGATTTGTTTTTATTACATTTTTGAAAACGTACACATTTTTGAACGATTACAATTTAAGTTTTTTTTTTATTAGCTAGTAAACAAGTAAAACTATACATTCTGAACAATTATTGCTTTAAGCAGTATATTAGTAGTTAGTGTGCTACACGCTAAAGTCTGTAAAATAGGTAAAACTGTAAAACTAGTAAAAATTACTAGTACCTCTTCCATTTTTCTAGATATTTGTCTTACAGTGTACCAACTGATCAACAATCGCAAGTGCAAGCTACTAACAAAGTGTATCATAAATGAATGAAAACAAATTTATGACTAAAATTAATTTTTTATCATAATATATTTGAAATTTAAACAATTGCAAATAACAGTAACTTAATTCATGTGATGTGTGTACTGCTAGGCATCTTTGTTTCCTCTTTTTGTGTAATTTAGATGTAAAATGTGTGCCTTTTTTATCATTTGAGTCACTTATCAAAATTTGCTAAAAGTTGCCAAATAAATTTTAAAAATAGCTAAATTTGTTGCTAGGTGCTTTTGGAAGAAACAGTTGCTTGGGTAGTCTGAAAAGTTGCTAAATTTAGAAACAAAATTGCCAAGTTGGCAACACTGATTGCGCTTCACCTTTCATATCATGACATTTTGGCCAAATGTATTCAACAACAAAAAACTGAAAGCCAATATAGGTACAATAAACTTTATAACCTGTAAGTTCATGAAAACATAATGCGATGCACTCACTGCCTCAGAACGGACGTCTAACTAATGCATATTGCCGTCATTTGCTGGTCAAAAACCTCGTAAGTGTCTGACCATATATAAAGCCACAATACTCTGACAATACTGTTTAATTATATATTAAAAAATTTTTTTTAAGTTTTGTTTTTACATTTCCGCAACAGCGACGATATGTAAATTTGTTTTTATCATCACCAACATAGCTACCTATGACCTTGTGTTTATACCTGACTTAAGCTCAAGTTTCACATAAATGTGAGTACTACTTTTAATATTTAATATGCAGTTTAAAGCAATGCATGTTTTGGCAATTTTGCTATAGCCTATTTCAGTGCTTATTGTTGTGCTTTGGGATTTTTTACTTATCAAAACTGTGCTGTGGCTAAAAAAGTTTGGAAACACTGTTATAACACACTGTTTCATTATTTCATACACTGTATTTTAATATAATCACTGCAAGCCATGCTTGATTTCTGTTGTTAGTCTTTGGCATAGAATGCAAGGCCGGACACAGACATTTGCTGCCGTGTGTTTTGAGTTTGAGCTCCGTCAAGTTAATTCTTTATCGTCTATTTTTTATCTTAAAATAAATTTTATACACCATAATTTCCATTTCTATGATGCGTGATTATATCCCCTATCGTATTCTACAACAAAAAAAATCAGAGCGCCTTGTAATCACTAGTTTTATTTTGAGTTCCCGAGTCCGCTATTAGCAAACAGCCCGCTAGCATCGCCTGCGTGGTTGCTGCTAATCTCGCATACATTACTAATACTCTATTCACACACATTACCATTGTTTTACTCACTGTTACTTGCTTTAATGGCGAATGTGTGTCTACCTTTGAGTGCAGGTGAGGACACGGTCCGAATGCAGCTCGAGCTGGAGGCCGTGGAGAAGCAGATCCGCGACCTGGTGGAGAGGCAGACCCAGCTGCGAGAGCGGAGAGCCGCGCTGGAAACATCCCAGGCTGAAGCTCACAAGTCCGAGGTAAGTATACAGCCCGCTGCTAACTCTCCCACAACCTCTACTCTGTGTGTTTCTCTGCACAGGCCCGGTGCACCAGGACGCGATCTTCCCAGATGTCCTTCACTCCGGCGCCGGGACACCACGGACCCTGGGTGCAACCACCACGGAAGACGCGAGCCAGGCCCCGGGTGACGACCTCTCCACCTCCGCCGCCTCCGGTCTTCGAGATCTCCACCCGGAACCGGTCGATCCGTTGTGCAACTCATGTTTCCCTGGTGCTCGTAATTCTCAATGTTTCTGCGCGATACCCGTGATCCTGAAGGGGCGACGAGGGCAACCAGAGCGGTTCGTGCTTCACGCGGGGGTAACGACCCAAGCGCGGGCAGACGAGACACTGGAAGAGGGACTTCGGAGCATGGATCGAGACGGTGGACAGACACAACTAGCCCGCAAGGGACGCACGATCATCGTGCAGGACAAACTCCCACAATATCGACGGAAAGGAACTAGTAGTACACGGAGGGATCAGCAAAGGAATACTAAAAGAACTCAAGGAAAGACCTGAAAGGAACACTAGAAAGAAAATGTAGAGTAGCTAGCGGGAAAGTTAAAATAGGAAAATGTAAAAGTAACTGAACAAAAAACCGTTTTTACAAGTGGGCTCCTAAACATTAGATCACTCTCAACCAAAGCAGTTATTGTAAATGAAATACAGATAATAGTTTTGATGTACTCTGCCATACTGAAACCTGGCTTAAACCAAATGACTATATTTGTGTAAATGAGTCTACTCCACCAAGTCACTGTTATAAGCATGAGCATGATTGGTCGTGACGGCGGTGTTGCAACAATATATAGTGACATTCTCAATATTACTCAGAAGACAGGATACAGGTTTAAATCATTCGAAATACTAATGCTTAATGTTACACTGTCAGATATGCAAAAGAAATCTATGTATCTCTTGCTCTGGCTACTGTGTATTAGAGCCCGACCGATATGGGTTTTTGGGGCCGATACCGATATTATGTAGTAAAAAAAAGGCAGATTACCACTATCGGTCGATAGTCCTTGTGTATATTTAGTACGTACCAGTCAAAAAGTTTGGCCACTTGCCCCATGCGTGTGTCAACCATTTGCACCTGGTACTATAGTTAGAGACAGTATATACATAAACAGGAATAATATCTACATAAACACATTGGTTGGCAATGAATCACTTAAATGTGGTGGATTCAAACACCTGATAATGGTGACAGGATATGTAGGGCATTAACAAGTTTAACAATAAACTGGCGATGAGTGCGATGCACAAAGTACGGGGTGTTAGTTGTAAAACATATGGTTTGAATATGATTTTACCATGTTAACTTTTTAAATTCTGGCTGTACGTAAATTTTTTTTATCTCAGTTTGTATTATCACTTTAAATTAGGAAAAAAATCTGCTATTATTTTAAATCTCAATCTGTTATTATCCGTTCAGATAGTGTTAATGCTTTGATATAGCAGAAGACATAAAAACAGTTTGTTTTAAATTCCAGTTGCGCCAGGAGGGGACGTTGTAACACGCGTTACAATGGCTTATTCTATGACATTTTAGCGATGTAAAGTTTTTACACTGGGTTTTACTTTAATTTGATTTTGAATGAGGGGAAACGAGTTGAAATAAAAATAAAGACCTGACAGGCAAATTGGTTGCACTGTTAGGAAAATTATTATTGTACCAAAGGCATGGTAGTTTAATTCACGCATTTTAAATTGCTCCATTTAGGGGGCACGTCCCAAGCATAGGTTTGCAATGGTGTCATTGCCAAACTCCAAAATCAAAGTATTTTTTCATTCTTAAAATAAAAAAAACCGCCCGTATCTTATTTTTTTGAAAAAAAAAAAAAAAAAAAAAAAAAAAAAAAGAAAAAAAAAAAAAAAACAAAAAAAAAAAAATAAAAAAAAAAAAAAAAAAAAAAAAAAAAAAAAAAAAAAACAAAAAAAAAAACAAAAAAAAAAAAAAAAAAAAAAAAAAAAAAAAAATAATCAAATTATGATATATATTTATATACTATAGAGATATATATATATATATTACTATTAACAAAAACTTTTTAGTATTTTATCTTTAAAAAAAAAATGATATTTTTCAGATGTCCGATTCAGATAAGTGATTTTTTAAGCTGTCAGTTATATGGTTCCAAGTTAACAAACGTGCCCCTCAGAATGGTACAATATGTTCCACATAGGGCACTACGGGGGCAATTGGTTGTTTCACATTTCAGTTCCATTTTTTAGAGTGGTAAATTAAAGAGAAAAAAAAAAGATAAAAAACGTTGTTAAACAAACACGTGTAATTAATGAAAACCCCCCCCCCCCCCCAAAGGCGACATTCATAAGTGTAAATTACTCTTGTTGGAATATTAATATATAAAAAAATTGTTAGTATATTCTGAACCCCATCTTGGATTTTACAACACCAAAACTGGAGGGAGGGGGGGGGGTGGGGGAAAAGGGGGGGAAATAGTCGCAAAAAAGTGTTACTTTGCTTTTTTCTGGCCCCCGCTATCCCCTACCTCTGTAAAATTTAAATACAATATAAATTTACGTTTCTCGCTTCTCACTTAATTGCCCTTCTTTTGATTGTAACGTTGTACGTTCCCTTGGAAATGGATCACCCATCATGGCGGAATTTTCATTGTGAAGTCCAATTCGCAGTCATGCAGGGGCCATCTTACATAGTCGAATAAGCCAACGCGTGGATGATTGCTGCCGCTTCTGAACAAATGAGGACCTCATTTAATGAGCGAGGGGGGGAAAGTTGTGGAACTTGGGGGTCACATCTTCGCGATACGCGGCCCAGCCAGGCGGCTTTTTTCTCTTCCATCAAATTCGGGGGGGGGGGAGGGGGATCCCTTCCTGCAGCGCGAGGAGCCCTCTCGAGGGCCGCCACCATTCTTTTACGCCCGTCAGGTTAAGCTAGCCCCCCCGGGATTTCAAAGTTTTCAATTGGTTTTTCATTAGACTCTTAAGCTTTTTGGATTTTTTATTAAACAGCGTTTCATCCAGGTCGCCAAAAAGAAGTGAGTTTATTTGTCAGTCGAAGTAGTAGCCCAAACAATGGACTGCGAGAGTTTAAAGCGCTTGGTGGAGGAACCAAAAATACAACAAAGACGATTATTCAAGCAATTTTATACTGGCGGAGTTAATTGTTCTGTAAAAAAAATGAATAAAAATGTATGTTTTCCATAATCGGCGGTGAATAATGTTCATGGCGAGTTCGCGAACTAACGGAGGATGGGCTGGATGATAGGAGAGACGATATGCACGGCGGAAATAAGACAGGTGGTCAGACTCATTGAATAGGACGCCGGATAATTTATCAGGGCAACCCCACAAACAAACCCAAAACGCGTTTAGGTATCGGTCTGGTCTACTGTGTTATAGACCAAGACAGGGGACGTATACAGATTTCATAAAAGGAATTTGCAGGTTTCCTCTCGACCTATTGGGTTACTTGATTTTTATTTTAAAGCGAAAGCCTCAAATGCTGGTATTAATTGTCGGAAGATGAGCTGAGATTCAAAGGGGGGAGTTAAACCATTCACGTTTGTCACTACAAATGGATGGCCTTAGGACTAAGATTAACTTGCCGAATATTTTACAGGACCTAAATAAACTCTTTTGGAGTCAAGCAAAAAGTATGCACTTGGGAACCACCTCAGCATTTTCAGTTTTCATAAGCAACGAGATGTAAATTTACTCGCTTTGGAAATAGGAAAACCATGGAAGGAATTGATTCTTACTGATATTAGATTCATCGTACACGCCAAAGTCAGGATTGGTTGTGTGTTGTTGTACCAATGAACATTCCTTGTTTCGTGCATTCTGCCAGGTTATACTATTAGATATCAGAATCAGAAACCAGAAAGAGTGTTAATTTTTGCCAGGTATGTTTACAATACGGATGAAATTGATTTTTCATGCCAGACAACAGAAGCTTCCACATGTGTGAACAGAAGAATGGACCAGTGTAGATTGGTAAGTGGGGACAGAACAAAAACAAACCAGGATAATAAAAAAATAGGAACAAGGGTAATAAGAAAATAAAAGAAAATATACAAAAATCGACCAATTATGTAGAGTTAATAACAATAGGACAGTTGTAGTAACAGGTATATTATGTTTGCAACGTTGAAAAAAATTTGAATGTAGACTGAGTGTGGTGTTTATATTGTCAAGGAAAGGTCGTTATGAGGATGGGATGGGCCTGGGGAAGACTTGACCTTGAATCTCGAGGGAAAGAGAAGAAAGAAAGGAAACTGGTTCCGTGTTCTGGTCGTTCTTGGTGGCTTGAGCTCTGTAGCGCTGCCGAACAGGATGGCAAACAACCAACAGTTCAAAAGAGGGGGAGAATGAGGAGAGAGTGAGTAGGTCTTTTTTATATGGTTGACACGGGGAGTGTGAGGCGGTAAGTTGATTAGGTGAGGTGGTTAAGGGTGTGCTGGTGGATATGGAGGGGGGGGGCGTCCGGGTGATTCTGCCAGCCCTTTTGCCTCACCTCTGGACGTAGACGGTACAGTTCTTGGGAGGGAGGAAGAAGGGGAGAGAGAAGGGAAGGGTGAGAGGGGGGGGGTGGGAGGGGGAAGGAGCGAAAGGAGGAAGGGGAGAGAGAAGGGAGGAGGGGAGGGAGGGGTTGTAGAGGGAAGGGAGGACGGAGGGCCGGTAGGATGCAAGGAGGGTTTGTTTTATTTTAGGGTTTAGGTGAGTGGAGGGGAGGGTTTTAGGTTACTTCAATTGTTTGTTACCATATATGGAGGGTTTTGTAGGGGAGGGTTTTTGCGGAGAGGGGAGGGTGGGGAGGGAGGGTAAGGGAGGGTTGGGGGTTTCTTGTTTTGGTGTACCGACATTGTCAGTGGTAGGAAACGAAGGTATGTTTGTATGCGGATATATGCCAGAGGGGATGCGGATATTGGGGAAGCGAGCGTAAAGGGAGAGGAGGTGCTTTCTGTACCATAACTGATTCGGTCTCAGCAAGTCCGGATACCCTCTGAAAGTCTAGTCTGAGGGGTCAGAATTTGGTAGCTTGATTAGGACTGTAATACTGATTTGACTAGGGTTTTGGATTTGAAGTGCAGTTTATAGGAAGAGGACCAGATTCAAAGTAATGGCGAGAAGTTGTAGAGTAGAGTAGCGTGGATATATAAAAGTAGTGGGAAAAGTAAGAGAGTCAAAGAGAGAGTGAAGTAGAGGGTAGTAGAACGTGTTCGAGGCAGCCTCCGTGGCAGGTTTAGGTGAACTTCCTCGCTGGAGAAGGAGAGCGGAAAGGAAAAAGGTAAAAATAAGTTTGTAGAGAATATAAAGAAAGGATTTTTTTCAATATGTGCAAAAAAATAATATAGTGATAGATTTTAATTCAATACGTCCACCTCTGCTGGGCCCTTTTTTCACAATGGGTCAATGTGAGTGTTCCCCCTTAAGGTCATGAGGGATTTGTGGTGTGCTCCGCAGGAAAAACTTCTGAACGTTGACTCCAACGGCATTACCGTGCTGTCAATATGAGTGGTTGAGTGGGGGTGAGTTGGAGTGCCAGAGGGGTTTCTCCGGTAAGTCCACTACGGTCACATCTCTCCAGTTTTTAGCGTTTTGTTTGAGCGCCCTAAGACATGGGAGGTTGGTTGAGGAGTCCTACTCCACATAGGGACCAAGGGAATACACCTTCCTCTACCTCTAACCTAAAAACAATCGTTTTCGTCGTTTATATAGGTATTCCAGGACCCATGGCCTCCATCCGTCATCAACAACCCATTCAACGACATCATAAATAAACCTAGCAGGCCCAGAAATAGCTTGCACCAGACGCCAGCTGCCATCGGACCCTCCTGTCTGTAAGCAGAACTCCGCTCACGTCGAGCTGCAATGAAGAGGCCCGTATGCGGTGGGGTCTGTGTATGATCATGCTTACATTCAGGCGTCTTTTTTTCTTGTGACAGAGGGGTGGGGAGAAAGAAGGACAGGGCGTACACGGGCCTTGGTTGGCCGTCTGCGCCGAGCGTCTTCTCGTTAGATGTGGTATTGATTGCAAAGCTTCGTTCGAGATTTTCTCAGATACCCGGCAGTCAGAAATAACGAAGGTGTGTATAAAAGATAGCCTTAAAATTAGGTGACAGCTGGAGATGAAACAGAGAACCATGAGGAGCTCCAGGCGGAATCGTCACGGGGGTGCTTGGATGTGTATTTTCCAGCCTCCAGCTGCTGCCTGTTGGAAGGAAGCGTTGACGACTGACAGACGGATGGGCACGGATGGAGCTGATCGTAGTGTTGGGCAGGAGGAGGTTTGGGATGTTTGGGGTAAAGGCGAAAATGAAGGGCCCATGACAGGATCCTCACATAAGTCCCTGTTCTGTCTAGATGTTGCAGAACATAATGCAGTTCCATGTTTACTGCATCGTCCAAAGACCTGTTTGCTCTGTAGGCAAACTTAAGAGGATCCAGCAAGGGTCCAGTGAAGTCCTTCAGGTGGGCCAGCACCAGTCACAAAGACTTCATGACCACAGACGTTAGAGCCCCAGGTCTGTAGTCATTAAGTCCAGTAAATTTGGGTTTCTTTGGGACGGGGATTTGTGGGTGTTGACTCAATGTGTGTAAATCTGCCACCCGTGGAGAGTAGTAATTCAGTGATCCATCCAATGGAGCGTTTGAAATTTTGTTTTTTTTTTTAGTGTGCAAGCGTTTTTGAAGCATATATGAAGGGACCTGCACACAGCTCCAGTGATTCTGTTGAAGATCATGGATGCGATGTGAGATGGGGGGGAAGCCTGGTCAGCACAGGATTTCAGACAGATTGGTGTACCACAATCTGGGCCTGGTGCTTTTTTACTTTTCTGCTTCCGGAAGACCTGGTGCACCTCTTCTTTGCTGATCTGAATTGCAGGTGTGGGGGGAAAGGGGGGTTGCTGGAGGTGGGGTGAAAATGGTTTTGTGTTGGAACGAGGTGTTTCGGGCGGTGTGCTGGGGCGTGCTTGCCGATGTGGGGTTGTTTGTCGTTTCAAACCTGCAGTAGTAGAACTCATTCAGTCGATCGCCAGGTGTTGAATTCTCTGCAGTGCTGGGGGTGCCGGAAAGCGGATGTTTGTCTTGAATTGGTGATTTTTTTTTATGACTTTTACACACTTTGTACGCCGAGCACTGGAAACAAGAAGAGGAATAGCATTTAATCCTGATAATGTGTGTTCTGATAATTCCTCTTTGCACATCTGAATGTGTGTATCTTTTCCAGTGGAGTGTAATAGTAAACTATTAATGACTACCGCAGTATCGTCGCCCCGAGGCAGACCTATTGTTATGCCCCCAAAGAAACCCAGTAAATATTATTAAGCAAAATAACGTGCCTAATGATTTATCTCAATAGTCTGTGTACCCATAAGGTACACGATGTATGAACTAGACGACGAAATGAACTAGCAAGGCCATGGGGCACTATCTTCTCTGAATACATTTAGAAAGCTGTGTGGCCCCCACAATTGAAAAAAAAGATGGTGTTTTAGAAGAAAAAAAAGAAGGGGGAAGTTTTTTTAGAGAAAAAGTTACGACTGCGGCCATGGGTGGTAACAACATTAAAGAATACCATTCTCTCACGAAAAAAAGAAAAAAACTCGTGTAAGTCTTGAGCGCAAATGGAAGGAGAGGAAAAAACTAAACCTGGGAAAAGAGTTTTAGAATTGCGGTGGAAAAAAAAAAAAGAGTAAAAAAAACGTCAGTCTTCTATGTCAAGCTATAGACGGCTTCTAAAGCTGCCTAGCCAGGGGCCCAGCCCGAGCATAATGGAAGCATAGCCCGAAAAACGAAAGGCATAGGCCGGGGGCACGAGCATTAGCATAACCCGAGCACGGAGCATATCCACAAAACTATAGAAATAACCAAAACCCAATCCAGGTTGTATTTGACGAGTGGCTCGATACAAATAACCAGGACGCCAACCCGATCTAAAATAGGCCTCACAGTTTAATAGTAATGGACTTTGATGAAATTTCTTCCTGATAATAATAGATACACATCAGAACACGTGAAAGACAATGAAAATGTAGATTTTCTACAGCGTTATTATACGCTATTTAAGCTTCGTTCATGCGCGACCCAACGGGAAAAATTGCAGTGCTTTTACAACTCTATAGGACAGGGTAAAGAGCTAAAAGATAAAACGTTTTCTACTGCCATTCTCCTCAAACCAACAACCTGCCGGTTGCGTCTGCATGAGATGTACCAACTCTAAATATTACTGAAAAAAGAACTCTGTCTAAGACTTGTTACCTGTAGCAGGAAGAACCGCAAACGCTTCCAATAGTATTAACTTTGTCGCTGATGTCTTTAGGGGTGGGTCACGTCCTCAATTGAACCGTTCAAGCTGGCTGTTTATTAAGCCTCTTTATTACGAAACCACAACACTAGACCTTCGGTGAAAAACTGGCGCAAATTAGTGACAGACCCGTTTCAAATCTTCCTTTTATGTCTAAATTTTTGAAAAAGTTGTGTCTGCTCAACTGTGCTCCTTCCTGCAAAAAAAAAAAAAAACACAAAGTAGACTCTCTAGTGAAGAACTTTCAGTCATTCGGTTTTCAAGGCACCCCACCCACCATAGAACAGAAAAAATCACCGCCACTTGTTAAAATACAAACGATTGCTTGTGCGTCAGACCCCAAGGCTGATCTCATTGCTTACATTTACTTTGATCTTAGGCTGCGTTCGACTTTAGACACTAGACATGACTACTTCATTGAGATCGATACAAAAAACCTTATCTTACAGGGATTCACGGGCTAGCTTTAAGTGGTGTTTTAGTCATAGCTGTCCCCCCCGATCGTCTACCATTTGGTTAATTTAATGGGGAGATGGGAGTCAGTCTCAATTATCATCTAGTTAAAACTATGGAGTATCACAGTATTGCAGATTTTTGAGTAAGTTTAGTGCCACAAGGATTTGTCCTAGGTCCTCTGCTATTTTTGATAGACATTGTGCCCCTCACTTGGTAATATATTAGAAAATAGGGCTTAGTTTTTCCAGTACGATGAGTGATACACAACCATATATCTCACACAAGACCAGATGAAATTTCTAGAAGGATCTAAAGCTAAAGGGTGTTATGAAAATGTGAAAAGATTGGGGATGATAAAACATATGACATAGGGTCATGTTAACAAATAATTTTTCTCCTATACAAACAAAAATTGGATAAAAGACAGAGAAGATATTCACTTATGGTGACAAAAGACAGTACACAGAATCCTTGGATGACAATTTGCAACTAGAGGATCGTAATGTTACTTCCTGTACAGTAAAAAAATATGGGTGTTAATTAGGATAGCAACTTTGTCATTGAAAATCATATTTCCCATGTTACAAAACAGCACTCTTCCATCTTAGAAACACTGCCAAGCTACAAAACGTTACCTGTTTTTGATTCATAAAAGCTAGTTCATGCATTCATGACATCAAGACTGGACTATGGTAATGCACTGCTAGGTGGTTGTCCTGCATCTCAATAAACAAGCTACAGGTAGTCCAAAATGCAGCGGCCAGATTCCTTACCAGGTCAAGAAAATATAATAATATTACCCCAATTTTACAGTCTCTGAACTGGCTACCTATTAAGTTCTGTATCAGTTACAAAATATTATTACTTGCATACAAGGCCCTCATTGGTTTAGCTCCTGCGTACCTAACTAGCCTTCTGTCACGCTACAATCCATCACGCTCCCTTAGGTCGCAAAACTTTGGACTTTTGGTAGTACCTAGGATAGCAACGTCCACTAAAGGAGGTAGAGCTTTTTAATATTTGGCTCCCAAACTCTGGAATAACCTTCCTGATAACGTTCGGGGTTCAGACACCCTCTCTCTGTTTAAATCTAGATTAAAGACACATCTCTTGGCCAAGCATTCAAATAATGCATATAATAATCTTGTACTGCAGTTATATCTGATCAAATGCACATATTTTTCTTAGTTTGGGTTAATAAACAAATACATTAGACGCTTGGTTGGACCAGCAACTACGTAAGTTATGTCTCATAGTTTGTTTGCGTCTGATTTTCATTCCATGTAACTAGGATTGTTACCACAACGCTTCGGTTCTGGATCCAGAACCCATGAGAAATAGCGATGCTGCCAACCGCTGAATAACATACAGAAACTCACCACATTGCTCATAAGTTTGATTGCATCATATTAATAATTGCCTGTTAAAATGTTCATCGTCTGGTTTGATTACGTCTTTAACATTAGATTATTTCCGACATTTCTGCCCATATGTCACATGATCTGACAGTCACCCCTGAAAGCTCCTACTAACAGACTTCTAGAAAACTTAAGTTTGCTGTAAAGAGTTGCCTTTGCAAACTGAATATGTATCGTAAAAAGTGCTCGTACAAAATAAAATGCTTGAATTGAATTGAATTTGCTTGGATGGCTCAAAAACATCGTTACTTACAGGAACTCCCGAGAATAACTTTTATTGCTATTACTTTGCAGGCAATAACAAGCATAGTTAACCCTGAACACAAAAGTTCAGTTTATTTAACATGGGTTTCTATAGGTTGCAAGACTGGAAGCAGGAAACTAAATTATAATCCATCATGCGTGATGCTCAAATCGGTTCTCCCCCCCCCCAGAAATAAGTGGGATATAATTTACTTTCTACTAGCAGGGAGAACTTCTGATTAAATTAAAAAAGAAATGAAGATTAGAAGCAAATGCGTTTGGTCTCGTACTGTATCGCGTACCTTGTCAGTGTCTTGCGCTTTGCTTGGCCATTTGTTGTGTTAAACAGGAAAGTGTGTCCAGCTGAATTCAACTTGAGTTTTGTTAAACGAATTAAAAAAAAAAGCTTAGTTTACCGCGACAGCGGACGTCTGATGGCCTCCTCGTGTGAAGACCGAAAAGTGTAAGACCATCGACTCTACTGTGCGACTCCACCATGCAGGG